>AFQZ01000073.1:0-94236 GCA_000222935.2 Aciculosporium take MAFF-241224
CCTTTCTCTTATATACCTGCTTTAAGGCTCCTACTAGTAACTTGTTATATTTATAAAGTTTATGCATAAGTGCTGTCTTTTAAGTCTATAGTAGTCAGATCTGCAAGTTAAACTAAGGGATTCCTGCTCTTAGGAATCCTGCTATACTAATAAAGGTTTTTAAGGTTAACAGGTTACAAGGAATTTCCATCTATTAGAATGACTTAATTCTGTTGTTTATGTTAATAATTCTATTAGCATTGACTATAAAGCTAAGAAGTTAGATTAAGTGATATCTAATAAAAGACTTAGTTGCTGTGATATGTACCTTGTTTTCCTCTAGGACTTTTAAGACTATCTTAAGGTATTTAAGATAATCCTTAAGGGTGTTAGAAAAGACAATAATATTGTTAATATAAACACGAATAAAACTTTAGTATAGTTAGAAAATGCAATCTATAAATTGTTATGCAAAAGCTAGCGAGTTCTTGTACCTTATTAACGCAACTTGCAATGCTTTTAGCCCTCTTTCTAAGATTATTACTATATGATTCTAGTGTTCCTTTTGTATTAGAAGCTAGTGGAAAAAGCCTATTATATTGAAAATCGATTTTTACTCTTTACTGCAGGTATCCTGCATAATGTTGCCTTAGTCTGGCAACGGATATATATCTAGTATGGTAATATTATTAAGAGGTCTGGCATTTATAATGACTTAACCTTTCTTAGTCTTTTTTGCATCTCTCTAAATAATAAAACTAGGGTAGGCTATAAGTGCTGGCTTTATTAACTAAAATATCCTGCCTGCTAGGTATATAGTATTATAGACTTTAGTGAATTTCTCCTAGTCTTTATGCTTAAGAGGGTACTTCCTTACTAGCTTAACCTAGTTCTGCCAGCTATTAACAAAGTTAACTCTTATCTTATTTTCTTTTAGCATTAGTACTACTCCTTTATTATAGTAAATGTTATACTTATTAGTTAGATTCTGTAACTTAGTAGCTGCTTCCGGATTAATATTAGTAATTTACACTTTAAACTTGTTTTTAATAAAAGGTATGTCCTCTGGGCAAGATACTCTATATAATAGAATACCTCTATTAATGACTTTAGGATTTAGGTTATTATTAAATTTTTCCGGACTCTCTTCTGTCTTTTCTGTCTTAATATCTTTACTAAAAAATGCTATGTACTAGTGGACGTCTGGAATAGTAAAATTTAAATTAAGGCTTATGGCTGCCTTAAGTCAACCTACTTTGCTATTCTGTTTAATTTATATAGCCCTATTAGAGTCGTTTACTGCTAGTATCTTTTTGTTATTTCCTTAGTTAAGAATGTTATCTAGGAAGATAGAATTAAATAATATGACATAGTAAATACTAGTCTTCTCTCTACTAGGAAGATCCTTTTAAGTTACTAGTACCTAATATGTCGAATTTAGTGGAATTATAACATTATATGCTGCTATTACCTATTAAGCTAGTATATGGCGAGCGTCTTAAAACATCTGTCCTGGTACTATTATGTTGTACACTAACCTAAAAACCAACCTTAGATTGACGAAATTGATTTTTACTTTAAAGCTATAGAGGAAACTTATGCTAATTAATAATTTTAGTCCTAGATTTGGTATAATATCTGTGGTTACTGTAAAGTGACCTTGGATGTTTTTTTCTCTTGTAATTCCTAGAATATAAAAGTTAAAAGTAGCCCTTTCCGTAATAATAAAGGCCAAAGCTACTTCTGTTACCGGTTTCGGGTCTTGCTTTTCTTACTTTATATTTATTCTATATTGCTAGAGCTACTGTTTGTTAGCTAAAATTGATAATATTCCGGTGTCTATATAGATTATATAGTCAGGTCCCTTGTTATGGAATTGAATCGGCATTTTAAGGAAGGTATTTATTTACTTCCTTCCCTTAATGTTAATCTCCTGTGGTTTAGATACTGCCTTAATTACCTAGTCTTCTTGCAGACCTCCTATTAAAATTGGCTTATTTAAACTTTAAGTTATAGTGTCTTATATAATATTAACTCTAGTTGTAAAAGCTTTAATAATTTCCTTCTCTTCCTTAGGCTCTTCCTACCTTCTTCCATTAAAAGCCTTTATTTTACTAGTCTCTGTGGTTAAAGAGGTAGGATTCTTCTAGTCTAAGTCTCCCTCCTTTGCTGTGTAAAAAGCACTAATGAAATTAGATTTAACCTCCCCTTTATTAGAGTTATAGTTAAACGTTAGGTGTGCTTTACTACCTTCTATAGTAAAGTATATGTTTATAAAGTTAGACTTATTATGTTTATTATCCTTTAATAGACTTCCTTCTCTAGCTAAATAGTATTTAAAGTCTGCTAGATACTACTCCTGCTTTTTAGCATTAGAATTGTTATTTAAAACCATAACTTTATAGGGTTTCTAGTTTAAACGCTCCTATTATCTAAATTATCTTGGGCAGAATTGATCCCCTTAGTAAGGGTTTTATTGCTCTTTAAATTAATTCCCTCCCTAATTTTCTTCCTTTAAGGATCTCTCTTTTTCTTTATTATCTCCCTAAGATTAGTCTTCTTAGCTATAGGCCCTGCCTTCCTTAGTTTAAGGGTCCGCTTCCTTCTTTATAAGGTCCTCTTTTTTAACTTCTAGTTAGTATAGTTTGTTATTATTATGCTACTAGGACCTTTAAGGTTAATTCTAGTCCTATTATGGTTCATTCTAATAAACCTATTCCTAGTATAGGACTAGTGGCCTTTTTTAGTCTCCCTGGTTATAATCCCTTAGGCTGCTTAATCTCTCTTTAATATACATATAGTAGGGATATTATTATTAAAAGTTAACCTATTAGAAACAGTCTCCTCTCCTTTAGTTATAGTCCTTATAATAGTAATTCTAGTAGGCCTTTACTCTTTTACTCTTAGATTTATTTAAGTTTAAGGATTTATTATTATAAAGGTAGGCTTTTACTGTTCCTTTAGTCTTTTTCTAGTAATAGGACTTCTATTGCTCCTTAATTTCTTAATATAAATTGCGGCGTTTTCTGTTTACTATATTAAGGTATTTATTACACTTTGTGCCCTTAGTTAGATCTGGGCATAGCTTCTTTAGCTTAGGATATAATTTTATTCTAAAGCACACCAGAAGCTGTAGATTTATTATCTTTTTGTTTGCTCTAGTATACTAAAAGATTTAGGCTATAAAGTCCTAAATAAAGACACTATTTATAATATCTTCTTAGGTGTACTTAGCCTGCTTAAGCTTTATTGCTATATCTTTTATCCTTACATAGAATTCTTTTTATACTGCCTTAATAACACTATTAATACTAGCGAAAATCCGTTCCTTTTCGGATTTGTCTAGATATTATTAGTACTAGGTTATTGCTTTTCTATGGAATAGTTACTAGATATTATAAAGTAACACCTTCTTCTGGTTTAGTAGTGCTCTAAATAGGTGCTCTTTTACTACCTAAATCTAAAGCTTAGGGTCTGAAAAAACAGCGGTTTTTCCTTTATATAAGATGAATTTATTACTTATGTTTATTATATTTGGTTTTAGGTCTAGAAGTCTAATATCCTAGATCTTCTAGGTTAAACTTGCTAACCCTTTCTCTCTAGGAGCCCTTTTAGGCTTGGAATCCTATTCTAGATTATGTCCTAGTTAGAAGGTATCTTATTCCTAGTATCCTGGTGTTTGGCTTAGCTGGTTATTATAAGGCTTTTTAGTATAGTAGTAACTATCTTTATAACCACCTGCTTTATTACTATAACTATCTGCTTTATAGCTATATCTACTTCCTTATTATGGGAAAGTTAGAGGTAGATTTGTATGTTGTCTTATATTACTATTTCTAGAAGGTCCTTCTATATACCCGTTACCTTGTTATGTAGGTGGATATAGTAGTAACTAGGAGTATTAGTATTATTAAGCACTAGTATAGTATGTTTCCCTTTATTTATAACCTCTATACTCCTTAGAGTCTTATCTTTACTACTAGTATTTTGTTATTAGTAGGGCATAATTTTATATGTCCTCTAATGGATAACCTTATTAAGGTGCTAATATTATTACTTAAGGATTTAAAGAAGCGCCTCCTTGTTTAATATTTAGTAGATTAAAGGTTTATATATCCTTAGGGGGAAAACCTTATTAGGGTGCTAATATTATTACCTAAGGATTTAATAAAGTGCCTTCTTGTTTAGTAGTTAGTTTATACTATAGAAATCCTGCTTATTATAAAGACTTATATCTCTTTACTAGGGAAAACTATTAAGCTTAGTTTGAAACTGCGTAAGGTAGGTTAAAAGAGGTCCTAATGTTATTAGAATGACTTATATATTTAAACTCTTATTATAATTTAAGTGAATTCTAATTGTGCAGTAAGAGGTCTATTACTTCCAGTTAGTAAGATTTGCTAGTACTAGTGTAACCTTATGTAAACTCTATTGCTTCTCTTAAGTCGCTTGTCTTAATTAGGTAATCTTAAAACTTTGTTAGCTTAGGTATTATAACTATTGTTTTACCCCTTTATTAACCGGAATTCTAACTAATTTGCTCTGGTAGGGTAGGTTTAGTCTGCTAAGGGTTTAGTTGCTAAGTTATGTTAGCTCCTGTTATTATTAGTTTGAACGGTTCCTGTGTAATTAGCACTATGTTTAACTGTTAGTCTTAGTGACCTGCCTACATCTGGTCTATAGAGGCCGTTATAATTTGGTTTAACTCCTTTATTTATAAAGTAAGGCTAACTAGAGTGTTTAAGATGTTGTCTTAGATTTTTATTATCTGTTGTTAGAAGTTGGTTTCTATAGGGTAAGCGAGGTTTTCTTTAATTTATATCTATAACTTTTGCATTTCCCTTATTACTTTGTATATTTCCTCTTGTGTTTTAGCTGCTCTCTTAATGCTTTATAGGATTTTATAAGCTAAGGTGTTGCTAATAGTGTTCTTGGTTTCGGGTTCTAGCTTGTGCCCTATTATAATATTAAATAGTTCCTTAGTATCTGTTAAATCCTAGTGTACTTATCTCCCCTTACTAGTTTTAAGGGGTTATAGGTCCCTAGGAGATTATAACTTTCTAGCTAACTGCTCTTTCTCTCTTTTAGGTATAATAGGATTTTCCGTTGTTAGCGGACCTTCTACCCCTTGTATAGTCTTATTTATTATCTTATTTAGGTTAGTTAAATCTTTAGGTATTATAAACCCTTCTGTATATATTAACATAATAAGGTTCCCTGTTTCTCTACAGTCTTTATTATTCTAAAAGTCTATATAGGTAAAAGACTTATAGTAGACTAACTTATTGCTTTCTGTAGATTCTTTGCTAAATGCTGGATTTTGCTTTAGTAGTAACATAAGTTATATAATAATAGCTAGTTGTTTCTATTATCTCCTACTAGATAAAGCTGTTTCTTATATCCTGTTGCCTCCTAAGGTCTCCTTAGGGTTATTATTTAAATTAAAACTAAAAACTATAGTTAGAATGATGTCCCTAATGCTTAATGGTTTTACAAGTTAAAAAGCCTCTGGTTCTTTAATAAGTGTAATAATAAGCAAGGTTTCTAGCTCTTTAAGGGGTATTATAACTATTAAAGTCTCTGGTTCTGAGAGAGGTATAGTCCTAGGTAGGGTGGTTCTAATCCTTAATAATATTACCTTAGGTTTAGTTACTAATAGTTTAAGAAGCCCTTTCTTCTTAGCTTTTTTTAGCGTTTTTCGTACTAGAATTAGTTCTTCCCTAAAGTATAAGTAATATATAGGAACTAGGTTAACTAGTTATAGCAGTTTTATAGTCTAGTAAAGCTTTCCTTCCTAGAATTTATAACTTCCTAGGCAGGAAAGGTTCTTAACCTTATTGTTAGTAGTTACTGGTCTTTCTTTAGAACTAAGAGGGTTAGGATTTTACTTAAGGTAGTTATAAAGCTTATAAACATAGTAAAGCTCTCCCTTAGTAATAGTTATAATGTATAATTAGTAGTTGTCTAATTCTTAGCGCTAACTTGTTGATTTAGATATAAGTTCTGTTAAATCCTTCTTACCTCTTAGCTTATAGCCTTACTATAAGTAGTAAATCTAATGTTTTAGCATACTACCTTGCTTATTAATAATAGCAACCCTAACTCTTTAGCTGTTATAGCCTTGCTAGTTAGGACCTAGTAATCTAGTAATTTAACTTAATACGTCTTACTGACTAAAAGTAGCAAGTCCTTAATTTTTGGTCAAAACCTTATATAAAGGATGCGAGCAATTGCTACTAGTTATTATGTAGTGGTATTATTATATAGTTACTTAGAAGCAACTGTAAAGCTGTTATTAATGTTATTATAAAGGGGTTATTAAATGTACCTATATATACTACTATTAAGTCATATTGTTAAGTGTATTCTGTGTAAGTTGTTGTTGTTCCTCGTCTTACTAGCTGCGTGACAAATCCGTCCTATATAGGTGGGGATCCGACATTGCGGATTATCCTGTAACAATATATCTGCCATGCCTTATAAAGCTCCTCTACTAACCTATACTACTAAAGTTACCTAGTTAAGAGCACCTACTTTATAATATTTAGTGCTAGCTTCTTATTATTAAGCGCTGCTCTAAGTTCCTATAGGTCTCTTATTATAAGTACTACTAGGATTAGCCTTAAATGGTTATATTTTAGGCATAATAGAATAAGGTAGTAAATATTCTTATTTCCTCCCTAGTATTAACATATTAGTAATATTACCTTAGGCACTTATCTATTATAAAGAAAGGCATTTAGCCCTATTTTTTCTGTTTAAAGCTATACTAAGGCTATAGATTTATGCTTTAGTAGGCTATTATAAAGCCTTACTATCTTTTTTATACTCTTAAAGTTAGGTTTCTTAATTACTACTATTACTTTTACCTGTTTTCTTCTTACTTAAGCCTTATACCTCTGCTATATTTACTATTTTTCCTACTCCCTTTTTAATTCTTATCTAGCTATAAGGCTATTAGGGAGGAGGGGGGGGGCATTAGGAAACGCCTTATAGTAATTACATTAGCGGCCTCTTCCTTAGTATTATAGCTATAATGCTATTAAATTATATGCTTATTATATCTTCTTACCTATACTACTATTCTTAAGTCTTTAGTAGAATTATTACTTAATATAATTAAGGTATAAATCCACTAGTAGCACTGCTGCTTTTGTCTTTAAGAGTGTTACTAGTATTGCCTTATATGCCCCTATAACCCGCCTTAAGCATTTATTCTGTTCCCTTATAAATACCTTTACTACCCCTTATGCTACCCCTTTTAACTTACTATAGGTATAGTATATTCTAGCTCTATAAGCTATTATGCTCCTTATTACCTGTATATAAAGGGATCTTACACACTCTAGTTAGTATTCTTATGTAAATATAGCTAGTACTATAAGTACTAACTTCTACTATAATAATTTAGTATTTACCTTCTTTATATAAGTTAACTAATAAAGCTTTTAGTAAATCTAAACCCCTAGGAATTGCGCTAATTATATTAGTTATATTATTATTCTTTTAAGTTAGATTGTTATTATAATTGCCTATCTCTTCCTTCTAAAGTGCATTAGCTTACTCTTCCCTAGGTTAAACCTTAGCCTATACTCCTTTAACTACTCCTTATATATTCTTTAAGCTCTTTCTAGTTATACTTTAGTCTTCTCTACTGTTTTTCTATATACTATAATATTTATATTATCTAAGAACCCTAATATTAATATTAATTCTACTACTACTAGTTTTTAATATAGTAGCGTAATATAAAGCAGAAAGAGGATAAGAGATACTAGCAACCCTTATAGAACCCCTGTAGTAACTTAGATTTCCTTAGTAATATGTCCGTTAAATGCTAATTATACTCTTTTTTTTAATATAAAGCCCTGTGCCTATTTAGTTATTTACTCTAGCAGTTTTAACTCCTTTATAGTATAAATTAATTATTTATAGCTAATAGTATTAAACGCTCTAATAATATCTAGCTATAGTAATAATACTATCCCTTAGTAGTACTACGCTATTCTTACTATTTTTTTTAGTATGCTTAGTGCTATCTTTATTAACTTACTAGCCCTATTACCTATTTATATGTCTAGTAATATATAGCCTTCCTTTGCTATAGTAGTAATCCTCCTTATAATAGCTCTCTTAATTACTTTTCCTATTATATTTAATAGTAATATTAGCCTTTATCCTACTAGTCTACCTAACTCCTTAGGGGTTTTCCTAGGTTTATATAAAACTACTATCTTTACTTACTAAAAGGTAGCTAAATAGTGTCCTAAACTACAGTATGTATTTATAAGGCATGTTAAATATAAAATTAGGGCTGCTTTATATAGCTTAAGGAAACCTATTAGCAGCTTATCTGGCCCTAGGGCTTTTTAACTTATTATATTCTTTATAACCTCTTTAATTTCCTCCTCTATAAACACAGGAACCACCTAATTATTACTATAGTATCTTATCTCTGCCTTTATCTCTAAACCTAGAGCCCTAGCCGCAGATAAAGGAAATAACCTCTTTATAAATACCTTTACCTTACCCTTATATATAACCTTTACTATCTCCTCCCTACTGTTATCTTCTAGCTAAGTTAGTAGTAGGACCTATTATATCTTAAGAGAAAGTTTACTTTATAGCTAGGCCTAGCGCTCTAGGGTTTAAAGGCTCCCTTTAAACCTAAATAACTTACTAACTGCCTATTACTAACTACTTCTCTTCTTCTTTAAAATTATATAATCCTGTTTTTCTATAGCTTTTATTAAGGCCTACTATAATTTCTATATCTGTTAATACTACTACTACTTATTAATATATCTTGCTTTTACTATTACATCCTTTATCCTTTTATTTTACTAAGGCTATAGTTTATTATGCTCTTAAGGTTATTTAGGTGCTACTATATTAGCTATTTCTGTAAGTTATTAGGTAAGCCATTGCATATAGTTATTAATTTTCTATTAGTTATATAGCGGGAGCTTTAACCCCTCCTTTCTAAGCCTATTTAAAGCCTTTGCTATAATAAGGTTCTTATTTACTATCCTTTAACCCCAGACTAACCCTAGGCTATTGCTTAATTTCTTACTTATTTTAATACTAATAAGCTAAGGCATATGGTTAGATCTAGTGATTTCTACTAGCCTAATAAATTTAATACTAATGTTATAAGTGGTCTACGCATAGTTAATAGTGCTATCCCTGCTACTATATTATTATTATTCATGTACGCTAGGTAGCTAGAGCCACTAACTAGTTTATCAACTAACTTCTTAATATAGGAAAAACCCTAATATAGGGGAGAAAACCCATATTCTTCTGTATAGCTCCTGCTAAGCCTCCAATATAAAGTCTTTATTATTATTAACTATTAATATAAGATATCTGCCAGTTCCCCTAAAACTATAAATAATAATAGAAGTATAGTTGTGCTTTATATAAAAGGTTAGTATATTAGTAAAAACCCCTTATAAGCACCTCCCCTCCTAATCCAGCTCTTTCTCCTTTATTTTATTATTTCCGCTACTTTTAGTCCTATTCTTAGCCTTATTATTATATATCTGCCATGCCTTATAAAGCTCCTCTGCTAACCTGTACTGCTAAAGTTACTTAGTTAAGAGCACCTACTTTATAATATTTAGTACCAGCTTTTTATTATTAAGCACTGCTTTAAGTTTCCGCAGGTCTCTTATTATAGGCACTACTAGGATTAGCCTTAAATAGTTATGTTCTAAGTATAATAAGATAAGGTAGTAAATATCCTTATCTTCTCCCTAGTATTAATATATTAGTAATATTACCTTAGGCACTTATTTATTATAAAAGAAGGTATTTAGCCTTATTTTTTCTATTTAAAGCTATACTAAGGCTATAGATTTATGCTTTAGCAGGCTATTATAAAGCCTTACTATCTTTTTTATGCTCTTAAAGTTAAGTTCCTTATTTATTACTATTACTTTTGCCTATTCTTTTCTTACTTAAGCCTTATACCTCTGCTATATTTACTGTTTTTCCTACTCCCTTTTTAATTCCTATCTAGCTATAAGGCTGCTAGGGAGGGGGGGGGGGGTGCATTAAGAAACGCCTTATAGTAATTGCGTTAGCGGCCTCTTCCTTAGCATTATAGCTATAATACTATTAAATTACATGCCTGTTATATTTTCTTGCCTATATTACTATCCTTAAGTCTTTAGTAGAATTATTACTTAATATAATTAAGGTATAAATCCACCGGCGGCACTGCTGCTTTTGTCTTTAAGAGTATTACTAGCGTTGCCTTATACGCCCCTGTAACCCGCCTTAAGCATTCATTCTGTTCCCTTACCTGCTACTATATTCTCTCCTTATTACTTCCCTAAACAGCATAGCTAGGCCGAGTTGCCACCTTGTTATAAATTCTAATATCTTATTATACCCCTAAGAGGTTTAGCTAAATTTATCCTATAAGGGGTAGTATTAGTTAAAGTCCCCTATAAACATACTCTGGCCCTTTACCTAGGTATTAGTAAAGTATTATAAAGGCATTTGCTACTCCCTTTTATAAGCCAGGAAATAGATATTATATACCTTTACTTTATATAGCTTAATACTATACTAATCCTCCTCTCTCTTTATAGTTTAAAGTCCTATCTTAACCTTTTAATATATATAAATTACTATTTTTCTGCTATATATTACTAATATATAATACCCTTAAGATAGATTTAGTAGTATATTATTATAACCTCCTGGTTCCTAAATAGTTATTACCTTAAGGCTAACGTTATGCCCTAACGCTAAATATACTAGATTGCTTTTCTTCTGTGTATTTTAATACATAACCTTAATTATATACTTTATTGTATGCTTTAAAGCACTCTGGTTAGGCTAGTTTTAGTATTATTTTGCCCTCTTATTAGTTATAAAAAGGCTAGTATTATGCCTTCCTCTGCCGGTCTTTATTATTCTAATTATAACTTATAAGTTTATCTTGTAGAAGGGCCCCTTAGTTATATGCTCCTTCCTCTTAGCTATCTTTCTATTAGTCCCCTAGTTTTCTCTTCATAATAACCCTTGCCTATAGCAGCTATTGCAACCTCCCGCCAATGGCTGCAAAAGAATAGCAGCCTTATAGTATAAGCCTCCCTAGCCTACTACTATTTATTATTACTTACTAAGCATAGCTAAGACTATACTAGGTATGCTTTTATATAATTTAAGTATCTCTCCTATACCTTACCTGTTAATATTAGGTAAGTTCTCTTTTCCTTAGGGTGTTTTTTAGCAGTATACCTACTATATCTTACTTCTTCCTTATAGTACCTAGCAATATACCTAATCTTATAGTAGTTATAATATTGCTTTAAGTGGATTATCTTATTATATAGCTTAGCATTAAAAATCTCTGCTTAGTATACTATTTCCCTATAGTATAAGTAGTTTACTGCCTTAGTACCCTTAATACTAACCACTAGTAGTACCCTTATTACTAATCCCTTTAGCTTTTATACTATTATCTTTACTGTGTTTAAACTATTCCCCTTTTTAATGTTCTTCCTTATATTCTTAATTATAATATAGTTTATTAATTATATTAGGAATCCCTTAATAATTACACTAAACATCTTCCTGTTACTTCTGCCTTAAGTCTAAAGGCAACTCTTACCTAGGCCATGTTTTCCTTTTATTTCCTCCCTACTTTAGTAAATATAATAACTATATCTTTACTCTATAGTTAGTGTGCTGCTACTGCCTCCTTTATACTAATAGCACTATTTACTGCCTTTATAATCTCCTTTAGTAATCTATTTCTAACTACCTTACTAATAGTGTTTCCCTTTACTATTACTTTTTAGTAATAGCAGGCTAGTATTACTATACCCTTTGTTTAGGCTAAAGGGATTATTATCTTCTGCCCTATAACTTTATAAGCTATAATAGTTACTTAAGTCCCCCTAACTGCTAATCTAGTCCTAAGAATAGCCTTTATTACCTTCTTAACTGCCTTCTTAACTATGGTTTTTACCTTACTATTAACTGCCTTTATAATTAAAGCCTATAGGCCTTTTATACTAGTTCTTATTTAGGCTATCTTTCCTTTTATATTTATAGTAATTTATATAATAGTTCTAATAAAAGCCTATACTTTTATTATTTTTATTTTTAGGATAACTTTTATTATTAATTTCTTTAGTAATTTTATTTTATTCTTTAGTTTTTCTTATATTACTATTACTTTAGAATTCTCTCCTTAAAGCTATACTTCTTTCTAAGTAGTGCCCTATTCTTTATTAGTTATAGATTTATATAAAAATTTATTAATTATTATGCCCCTTATACTGCTTACTTCCCTTATATAATATGCTATTACTAGGGGGGGTAATTAATAATAAGAAATCTGATTCCGTGCTTCTTTTCCGTTTTAGGCGTAATACTGCGTTGTATCCGCGGTGTTTTTCTTTTAGTATTATAATTCCTTTATATAGTATTCTTGTCTCCTCCCTAGCATTAACATATTAGTAATATTACCTTAGGCACCTGTCTGTTATAAAGAAAGGCATTTAGCCTTATTTTTTCTATTTAAAGCTATACTAAGGCTATAGATTTATGCTTTA
Source organism: Aciculosporium take MAFF-241224 (assembly GCA_000222935.2). NCBI lineage: Eukaryota > Fungi > Ascomycota > Sordariomycetes > Hypocreales > Clavicipitaceae > Aciculosporium > Aciculosporium take. The sequence goes on from AFQZ01000073.1 coordinate 12,558, forward strand.
GTAGGCTATTATAAAGCCTTACTATCTTTTTTATACTTTTAAAGTTAGGTTTCTTATTTATTACTATTACTTTTGCCTATTCTCTTCTTACTTAAGCCTTATATCTTTGTTATATTTACTGTTTTTCCCACTCCCTTTCTAATTCCTATCTAGCTATAAGGCTGCTAGGAAGGGGGGGGGAGGCATTAAAAAACGCCTTATAGTAATTATATTAGTAGCCTCTTCCTTAGCATTATAACTATAATACTATTAAATTATATACCTATTATATCTTTTTACCTATACTATTATCCTTAAGTCTTTAATAAAATTATTACTTAATATAATTAAGGTATAAATCTACTAATAGTACTACTGCTTTTATTTCTAAGAGTGTTACTAGTATTGCCTTATACGCCCCTATAACCTACCTTAAGTATTTATTTTATTCCCTTATAAATACCTTTACTACCCCCTATACTACCCCTTTTAACTTACTATAAGTATAGTATATTCTAGCTTTATAGGCTATTATGCTTTTTATTACTTATATATAAAGGGATCTTACACACTCTAGTTAGCATCCCTATATAAACACAGCCAGTGCTATAAGTACTAGCTTTTACTATAATAATTTAGTATTTACCTTCTCTATATAAGTTAACTAATAAAGCTTTTAATAAATCCAAACCCCTAGAAATTACGCTAATTATATTAGTTATATTATTATTTTTTTAAGTTAGATTGTTATTATAATTACCTGCCTCTTCCTTATAAAGTATATTAGCTTACTCTTTCTTAAGTTAAACCTTAGCTTATACTTCTTTAACTACTTCTTATATATTCTTTAGGCTTTTTTTAGTTATACTTTAGTCTCTTTTATTGTTTTTCTATATACTATAATATTTATATTATCTAAGAACCCTAATATTAATATTAATTCTACTACTGCTAGTCTTTAATATAGTAGTATAATATAAAGCAGAAAGAGAATAAGAGACGCTAGCAACCCTTATAAAACCCTTATAGTAACTTGGATTTCCTTAGTAATATGTCTGTTAAATGCTAATTATATTCTTCTTCTTAATATAAAGCCCTATACCTATTTAGTTATTTACCCTAGTAGTTCTAACTCCTTTATAGTATAAATTAATTATTTATAGCTAATAGTATTAAACGCCCTAGTAATATCTAGCTATAGTAATAATACGATTCCCTAGTAATACTACGCTATTCTTACTACTTCTTTTAGTATACTTAGTACTATTTCTATTAACCTACTAGCCTTATTGCTTATTTATATATTTAGTAGTATATAGCCTTCCTTTACTATAATAGTAATCCTCCTTATAATAGCTCCCTTAATTACTTTTCTTATTATATTTAATAGTAATATTAGCCTTTATTCCCCTAGTCTGCCTAACTCCCTAGGGGTTTTCTTAGGTTTATATAGGACTACTACCTTTACTTACTAAAAGGTAGCTAGATAGTGTTCTAAACTATAGTATGTATTTATAAGGCATATTAAACATAAAATTAAGGCTGCTTTATATAGCTTAAGGAAACCTATTAGTAGCTTGTCTAGCCCTAGGGCTTTTTAACTTACTATATTCTTTATAACCTTTTTAATTTCCTCCTTTATAAACACAGGAACTACCTGATTATTACTATAGTATTTTATCTCTGCCTTTATCTCTAGACCTAGAGCCATAGCCGCGGATAAAGGAAAAAACCTCTCTGCAAATGCCTTCGCCTTACCCTCGTGTGTGACCTCTACCAGCTCCTCCCTGCCGAATGTTTATATTATCTAAGAACCCTAATGTTAATATTAATTCTGCTGCTACTAGTCTTTAATATAGTAGTATAATATAGAGCAGAAAGAGGATAGGAGATGCTAGTAACCCTTGCAGAACCCCTATAGTAACTTGGATTTTCTTAGTAATATATCCATTAAACGCTAATTATACTTTTCTTCTTAATGTAAAGCCCTATGCCTATCTAGCTATTTACCCTAGCAGTTCTAACTCCTTTATAGTACAGATTAATTATTTATAGCTAATAGTATTAAATACTTTAGTAATATTTAGCTATAGTAATAATACTATTTCCTAATAATACTATGCTATTCTTATAACCTCTTTTAGTATACTTAGTACTACTTTTATTAACCTACCAGCCCTATTGCTTATTTATATATTTAGTAGTATATAGCCTTCCTTTACTATAATAGTAATCCTCCTTATAATAGCTCCCTTAATTACTTTTTTTATTATATTTAATAGTAATATTAGCCTTTATCCCCCTAGTCTACTTAACTCCTTAGGGGTTTTTCTAGGTTTATATAGAACTACTACCTTTACTTACTAGAAGGAGGCTGGATGGTGTCCTAAACCATAGTATGCATTTATAAGGCATATTAAATATAATATTAAGGCTGCTTTATATAGCTTAAGGAAACCTGTTAGCAGCTTATCTAGCCCTAGGGCTTTTTAACTTACTATATTCTTTATAACTTTTCTAATTTTCTCCTTTATAAATATAGGAACTACTTAATTATTACTATAGTATCTTATCTCTACCTTTATCTCTAGACCTAAAGCCCTAGCTATAAATAAAGAAAAGAACCTCTCTATAAATACCTTTGCCTTACCCTTATATATAACCTTTACTATCTCTTCCCTATTATTATCTTCTAGCTAAGTTAGTAGTAGGATATGTTATATTTTAGGAGGAAGTCTACTTTATAGCCAGGCCTAGTACTCTAGGGTTTAAAGGCTCCCTTTAAACCTAAATAACTTACTAACTACCTATTACTAACTACTTCTCTTCTCCTTTAAGATAATATGATTTTGTTTTTCTATAGCTTTTATTAAGGCCTGCTATAATTTCTACATCTGTTGTTACTACTACTGCTTATTAGTATATCTTGCCTTTACTATTACATTCTTTACCCTTTTATTCTACTAAGGCTATAGTTTGCTATACCCTTAAGGTTATTTAAGTACTACTATATTAGCTATTTTTATAAGCTATTAGGTAAGCTATTGTATATAGTTATTAATTTCCTGCTAGTTATATAGTAAGAGCTCTAACTCCTTCTTTTTAAGCCTGTTTAAAGCCTTTACTATAATAAGGTTCTTATTTACTGTCCTTTAACCCTAGACTAACCCTAAGCTATTACTTAATTCCTTGCTTATTCTAATGCTAATAAGCTAAGGCATATAGTTAAATCTAGTGATTTCTACTAGCCTAATGAATTTAATACTAACATTATAAGTGGTCTATATATGGTTAATAGTGCTATTCCTGCTGCTATGTTTTCTCCTTATTACTTCCTTAAACAGTATAGCTAGGCTGAGTTGCTACCTTATTATAAATTTTATTATTTTATTATGCTCTTAAGAGGTTTAGCTAAATCTATCTTCTAAGGGGTGGTATTAGTTAAAGTCCCCTATAAACACACTCTAGCCCTTTGCCTAAGTATTAGTAAAGTATTATAAAGACATTTATTACTTCCTTTTATAAGCTAGGAAATAAATATTATATACCTTTACTTTATATAGCTTAATACTATATTAATCCTTCCTTTTCCCTATAGTTTAAAGTCCTGTCTTAATCTTTTAATATATATAAATTACTATTTTTCTGCTATATATTACTAATATATAGTGCTTTTAAGATAAATTTAATAGTATATTATTATAACCTCCTGGTTCTTAGATAGCTATTACCTTAGGGCTAATACTATGCCCTAACGCTAAATGTACTAAATTGCTTTTCTTCTGTGTATTCTAGTATATAACCTTAATTATATACTCTATTATATGATTTAGAGTACCCTGGTTAGGCTGGCTTTAGTATTGTTTTGCCCTTTAGTTGGTTATAAAAAGGCTAGTATTATGCCTTCCTCTGCTAGTCTTTATTATTCTAATTATAGCTTATAGGTTTATTTTTTAAAAAGGCCCCTTAGTTATATACTCCTTTCTCTTAGCTATTTCTCTATTAGTCCCCTAGTCTCTTCTTTATAATAACCCTTGCCTATAATAGCTGTTATAACCTCTAACTAATAGCTATAAAAGAATAGCAGCCTTATAGCATAAGCCTTCCTAGCCTGCTGCTATTTATTATTATTACTAAGCATAGCTAAGACTATACTAAATATACCCCTATATAATTTAAGCATCTCTCCTATACCTTACTTATTAATATTAAGTAAGTCCTCTCTTTCTTAAGGTGTTTTTTAGTAGTATACCTACTATATCTTGCTTTCTCTTTATAGTGCCTAGTAATATACCTAATTTTATAGTAGTTATAATATTGCTTTAAGTGGATTATCTTATTATATAGCTTAGTATTAAAAATCTCTACTTAGTATACTATTCTCCTATAGCATAGGCGGTTTACTGCCTTAGTGCCCTTAATACTAACTACTAGTAGTGCCCTTATTATTATTCCCTTTAGCTTTTATATTATTATCTTGATTATGTTTAAACTATTCTCCTTTTTAATATTCTTTCTTATATTCTTAGTTATAATATGGTTTGTTAATTATATTAAGAATCTCTTAATAATTATACTAAATATCTTTCTATTTACTTCTGCCTTAGGTCTAAACGTAACTCTTACCTAGGCTATGTTTTTCTTTTATTTCCTTTTTACTTTAATAAATATAATAACTATGTCTTTGCTTTATAGTTAGCATGCTACTACTACTTCCTTTCTGCTAATAGCGCTGTTTACTGCCTTTATAATCTCCCCTAGTAATCTGTTCTTAACTGCCTTGCTAATAGTATTTTCCTTTACTATTACTTCCTAGTAATAGCAGGCTAGTATTGCCATACCTTTTGTTTAGTCTAAAGGGATTATTATATTCTGCCCTATAGCTTTATAAGCTATAATAGTTACTTAAGTCCTCTTAACTACTAATTTAATCCTAGGAATAGCCTTTATTACCTTTTTAACTACCTTTTTAACTATAGTTTTTACCTTACTATTAACTGCTTTTATAATTAAAGCCTATAGGCCTTCTGTACTAGTTCTTATTTAGGCTATTTTCTCTTTTATATTTATAGTAATTTATATGATAGTTTTAATAAAAGCCTATACTTTTATTATTTTTATTTTTAGGATAATTTTTATTATTAATTCCTTTAGTGATTTTATTTTATTTTTTAGTTTTTTTTATATTACTATTACTCTAGAATTCTTTTCTTAATACTATATTTCTTCCTAGGTAGTGCCTTATTTTTTATTAGTTGCAGATTTATATAAAAATTTATTAATTATTATGCCCCTTATACTGCTTACTTTCCTTATATAATGTGCTATTACTAGGGGGAGTAATTAATAATAAGGAATCCGATTTCGTGCTTCTTTTTCATTTTAGGCGTAATACCGCTATCTTATCTATATTCCTTCTAAAAACTCAGTATTTAAAACTAGTTTTTTAAAGATTATAAAGCCTATAGGACCTATATCTAGGGGCCTACCTAGATATTCTATAGGGGCTTTAGAAGGGAACTCTATCTCAGAACCCTCTAACTGGAATAATCCTTTAAATGGGGAAAGCTAAAATCATGATTCTGACCTTATTATAAAGGATTTTTCATAAGAGGATTATCCTAGACCTCAGGATCAAATGGTTTCCCTAGAGCTAGAACCAGAATCAGAGCCAGCCGCAGTCCTAAAGCCGGATATTTTAGAAGATGCCCCTTCTGAAGAAAATTCAAATAAAATGGATATTAATATAGCACTCTTAATAAAAGAGATTTGCTATAATGCCTAACAGAAGCTGAAGAGTGATCAGCCTACCCTAGACCCTAAATCTTAGAAGCAAGCCTTAAAAAGTCTACAAAAAAAGGAATAGCTTAAAGCTATATATAGCGAATTTAAACATCTATTACGGTCTGGAACCTTTAACTTTACAGGCATTAACTAAGTCCCTAGAGGTTGAAAAACCCTAAAGAATAGGCTAGTTTTAAAGCTTAAGAAGGATAAAGAAAATAATCCTCTAAAGTATAAAGCTAGGCTAGTAGCTAAGGGTTTTATGCAAATAAAAGGTTTAGATTATACAGAAACCTTTGCTATAACTAGTATTCCCCCTAGCTAGCGGATTTTACTAGCCCTAGCTGCTTGGCATAACTAGGAAGTTAAATAAGTTGATTTTATAGGTGCCTTTCTAAATAGCACCCTAAAGGAATTAATTTATATGCAAATTCCAGAGGGATTTACTAAATTTATAGAGGCCAACCCCTTCTTAGTTAACATAGCTAAGAAGTATGGTTATAAGGCTTCTATAAATCAAGTAATTATACTAAGAAAGTCCTTATATAGTCTAAAGCAAAGCTCTAGAGAGTGGCAGCAAGCACTAACCTTAGTGCTTAAATCCCTTGGATTTAGCCCCCTAGTGTTAGACCTAGCTATATTTTACAACCAGGACTCTAAGACCTTTATTATAACATATATTGATAATTGTCTTCTTATAGGGCCTAATCTACCCTATATCCAAAAGCTTAAAAAGCAGATGCATAAGGCCTATCTTATAGAAGATAAAGGGCCTGCAGAATTCTTCCTAGGAGTTTAAATTCTTCGAAATAGAAGGGATAAAATCATCTAAATTCACTAATCCCAGTATATTTCAGAAGCCCTAGAGAGGTTTAGTCTTTTAAACTGTAAACCTATTGGAATTCTCATGTAACTAGGGGTCTTAAATCCCCAGCTTTTAAAGCCTCTTATAGCTAAAGACATAAAGCTATACCAGAGCATAATAAGTACTATAATATACCTTATGCTACTTATAAGACCAGACATGGCTTTTACCCTACAGTGGCTATTAACAGCCCTGGCTGCACCTTATATAGAGCACCTAAATACAGCTAAAAGCCTGCTTAGGTATCTATCTAGCACTTAAAAACTAGCTATATCTTATAAGGGTTCCCTATTAAAAGCTAGTAAATTCAGTATATTAGATACGTTACTTGGATTTTGTGATAGTAATTTTACAGGAGATAAAAGGTCTTCTAAATCTACCTATACATATCTTTATAAGCTAGCTAGGGGCCCTATAAGCTAGAAGTCTAAAAAGGCTTTTACTATAGCTTTATTAACTATAGAAGCTAAATCTAATGTAATTTGCAAGGCTTTTTAAGAATTAAAGTGGCTAGAAGGGATATTTATAAAGCTTAAAATGCCTTTAAACCCTCCTATTCAACTTTATTATGATAACTAAAGTGCTATAAAAACGGCTTATAATCCTGCTCTTTACAGCCGTATAAAGCATACCCTTCTAAAATTCCACTATAACCAGCAGCTTATATCCTCTGGATTAGCTAAAATATAGTACCTAGATACAAAGAAAATGCCAGCTAATGGATTAACTAAGCCTTTAACTATTCCTATTTATAAGGCTTTTATAGAGCTTATAGGGCTAGGGGCCCTATAATTATCTATCTGGTTATGCAACATTCTCATTAAAAAGCGGCTTTTTAAGGTCACCAAAAACACACGCAAAATTCAGAAATTTACAAAAACAAACCATGCCTTCAACAGGCTCTTTTTTGGCAAATCGTATGCTAATAACAGCGTTTTTTCAACTACCCTATAGCCCCGAAGCAGGGCTATATTCTCCGTACCTTTGAATTTTTAAATTGGATTATTTGGAGTTCTGTCGAATTGTTTTGCACAACCCTTCCTTCTAATCCCTAAGACTTCTTCAGAGGGGGTGTTAAAAATTACAGGGAATTTTCAGCACTCTAGTGGTTGAGATATAGGTATCTCCTAGGTGGTCGAACAGACCTACTTTTACAGCTAATAAGATCATTTTAGCAGCTGTAGGCAAGGACATTAATAACTATTAATAGCTAGTATTAACCTTTTACACCTTATTATAAGCTAATAATAGCTGTAAAATACATAAAAATATAGAAATTTAAAGCATTTTTAATGCCCTATAGCTGATAATAAGTGCACGAAAACGTAACTAGTAGGTTAGCAGCTGGCTAGCTACTAAAGCTACTAAAGGTTGAAATCTTAACCTTTAAAGGAAAATTCTACTAATTTAGAATCCGGAAAAGCAGGGGGATAACTTAACCGCTTTCCTTTATAGGAAAGTAGGTTAACCTATAGGTTATACTAATTTGCAGATATCTTAATAACTAAAGGTCTTAGAAAAGTCTTAGGAATACTATTAAAATTAGGGAATTTAGGGCTTTCTTTTTATGTAATAAATTTTTTTTAGGTAAAATTTAGAAAATTAGAAAAGTTAGATGTAGGACACATTAGCACCTAGTTTATTAGGCTATAAGTCTATTTTTTTATTTTTATATATAAATAATTTTTACAGAAAAAGAAAAGTAGTATATAAAGCCTAGCTAGCGGCTATAAGGCCTAAAAAAGGTTGGTAGGTATATAAGGAAGCTATACACACTTTCTTACCAGACCCGACAGCTATTGCCACTGCTAGAAACTAGAAATTCTACAAAAATCTATTAAAAATCCAGTATAACTTGCCCTATAGATCCGGCGTAAACTTCCAAAATACCTACTATTTTCAATATCCTCTAATACAGCAATTCTAACAAAATAAATTACTTATAAAACTAAGAATATTTTTTTTCTTTTATAATAAATTAATATAAATTAAATAATTATAAATAATTATATTAAAAGTTTAAATAAAAAAATATATAAACTTTTTAAAAATATTATAAATAACTTTAGCAAAAATAATTATTATAATAATATTTAACTTTATAATTTTTAAGTTATTTAATAAGCTATATATTAAGATATTAAACTTTTAATAATAAGTTTTTTTTTTTTAGTTTTTTACTTTAAATAAATTTTATATATAATTTTACTTATTTATTATTTTAGCTAAAAAGTAGTATTAAAGTATTTATATTATAATTATAATTAGCCTTATATATTATATAGGTTTCTAGTGCCTTTACCCCTCTTTCCGGCTATATAGCTAGGTAGCTACTTCCTCCATAGTATATTATATTACATATTCCATCACAGAGAATACAGTGCCAATAGCGGCGCGGGACATGAAATTTAGAATCGCTAGGTTTTCACGAGATTAACACCCACCCTCAGCTCCATGGGTTCGTTAAGATGAAATTCGCGCGCGACTTTAAGGAATCTCTTGCTAGCCAAGGTATGACCACTTCATAGCCGGCCTATCCTCGATGCTTACGTTGGACGAGCTTGCGACGCTGGCTCAGACCAAGTCCAAGGTGACGAATGAGCTGACACGGTAGCATGTCGCAGACTTTCCATCCCACTGGGTGAAGAACGCGATTCCATACGGGCAGTTGAAGAAATGTCTCAAGAAGGTTCAACATGAGCTGCATGACCTGGGTCTTGACCCCGAGACGCTGCGCGCACTGCTCGATCCAAATACGACGGCTCCTGTCGCGCTCCATTATAGGCTAAAAGGTGTGTTTTTCATCTCCCTCGGCGCTCGCGCTTGCGCTTGATCAACCACTTTGTACGCCCTTTGTGTTTCGTTGTGTTGACTCGATTCGTGCATGAAGCTGCGAATGACTCCAACCTTGTCCGCCCAAAACTAACCGTATACGTGCATATGCGGGATGGTGTTGCCGTGGATGCATCTCTGACGCCGACGTCGCGCCGGTTCTTCGAGAAGATCGCTGCAGAGATCCGCTCCGACAAGCAGTGCGACGAGAGTCTCCCGAAACCGAGTCCAAACCTGGTCGAGCAAAATGGGAGTTCGAATGATGATGCCTACGGGAGGGTGGAAGTCCCTCTGGTCTTCGATGCAGAGTTCTTCGACTTGCTACAAAGCGACGTAAACAATCTAGGCGCTCTTCAGGCTCAGGAACGCCAAAGAATGGAGGCGGACGTAGCCGAGCTTGGCAAGGACGTATCGTCGGTGTGCAGAACTAGTCGGTTCTCAAAAAGCGACCTTGCTCGATGGCGTAGCATATTCGAGCTCTATCTGGATGCTGAAGTCTTTTTTGGAACGCATGAAAGTGATCACGGCTCGAGATCGAGTGACAAGGCTCTGAAGCGGCTTAAGTGGTTTCAGCTCGAAGTTGAGAAGAGGAACCTGGTGAAGGAGTTTAAGCTGAGGGAAAGCCATGTAACGTTTGTGAGATTCGTGACGTTGAATCTGAATCTGTTGAAAAATCTACGCTTTCAAGAACTGAACAAGCTTGCCATATTCAAGATTTTAAAGAGTACGTTTCTTTTACGTGGACGAATCAAATGACCTATTCGTAGCTAATGCGCGGCACAGAGTTTGATAAGAGAACATCCCTGGGCGTCTCCAAGACCTTTCACTCGACAATCCAGGCTGAGGGGTTTCTATCAAGAGATGTTGCCAAGGATGTATGCGCGCAGATGTCCCAGGAGCTTGTCACGGTGGTACCGCAATTAAATGATTATTTGTGTCCTGTGTGCTTCTCCGTGGCCTATCAGCCCGTAAGACTCAACTGCCAGCACGTCTTCTGCATCGGGTGCGTCATCAAGATACAGCGGCGACATGAAAAGCATTGTCCTCTGTGTCGGGCTGACGTGGTAATGAATGCATCTTTAGGTAAGACATGCAGAGTCTCAATCCTTGCCGTGTGGCCATGTATCCTACTCAAGCTGATCCATGTTAGATAATCTCGATCATACCCTGGAGAAATATATGAAGAAATACTTCGCCAAAGAAGTGAAGGAAAAGCAGCGGACAAACGAAATTGAGCGAGGAATAGAAGATTATGGACCTGGCTATACCCATCACGATTGTCTAATAATGTGACCATGTCACTCAAGATCTACTCGATGATAATGATTCTTCTTGTATATGTAGATTTCCTTTTTGGAGCTAGAGCACGCATGCTCATTATGATGCCTGGGCGTTCTTGCTGCCCCCCTTTTATTGAGAAGCCTGGTTATTCTATTTACGACCCCAGACTCGCATCGTCGTGTTGATTGTACATACAGCCGTCAGCTGGCAAACGCCAGGCGCCGCCATCAATCAGGTTGCAAAATTCAGCCAAGGTGTAGTGCCTGGTCTTAGCTGGCAATTGCTTCGGTAGCTTTGAGGGCTTTCATGAATGTTTGTCTGAGCATATCGGTGTCCTCCAAACCGACACTCACTCGGACCAGATTTGCATCCACCCCGAACTGTGCAGCCCACGATAGTTCCTGATAATGGGCCAGTAGGACATAGGGGCTGCACAAAGTGAAGTTGGTCCCAAGACTTGGACCTTTCGCTACTTCCACCGTGTCGTAAAACACCCGTGCTTGTGCCTTATCTTTGAATACGATGGAAAGAAGCCCCCCATACCCCTTGTTAGGCAGTTTGAAGTCTTCGTAATATCGTCTAGAAGGATTGCACTTGGGATAGAAGATTTGTTTAACGCTCGGGTGCTCAGCGAGTGTCGCACAAATGGATTCCGCGTTCGCATTAATGCGATCTACCCTGCGCTGAAAGTCTCGACTATTCCTCTCCATGAAGACTACATCTTCAGCCCAGTACGTATCCTCGTACACCTCGTCCATTGCTTTTTTGAGCATAGTGTAATACCTGCTATGGGGATTCAAGATTGCACTTCCACCCATGACATTTGAGTCGCCAGAAAAGATCTTTGTCAAACTGCTTACGACAATATCTGCAGCGGGAAGAACATTGATGTTTGCGAACGTTCCAATCGTCTCATCCACAACCACCGCGAAATCAAATTCGTCGGCGAGTCGGCGAATACGTTTGAGATCTGGGCTTGCCAGAAGCGGATTGCCGGGGAACTCGCAGAACAATGCGAGATATCGAGCCCCGGCTCGTAGACTTTTTTCAAGCTGGTCAAGATCGTCGGATGAAGCGTGACCAAAGAATTCACAACCTGGACCAAATTTCTGCAGAATTTTGAGCGTGTCCACATAGGGAAATCCGAAGTTGACGCTTTTCAACTGGCCCCTTGCTTCAAGAAGAGCACGGTGGGCATTGAAAATAGCGTTCATTCCGGTAGGGAAGAGGTAAACATCACGCTCGTGAAGTTCCTGCATACCCCGCGAGTTCGACGTGATGGTTGTTGCCGTCGATTCATCAATCTGTAGATTCAAGTCATGAACCAATGACCCGGCAATCCTTCTCCTGATGGCTGACTTGGCACGCTCGAGGAGCGTCAAGTCCAGGTTGCGCCCGAATCTTTCTTCCAAAAAGCGCTCTTGTGACTCTTCAACATTTGCCAGATTCTGCAAGGGCCTTGTTCTGTCCGAGTCCAAGTCATCATAACCAGCTCGCTGGTACCTTTTTGGCCCCTTCGTCGCCCTAGTTGAAACGCTGGGGGATATCACGTTGCCAGATGCGGGAATCAGTAATCCATCTTTAAGTAGACTATGACAAAACTCGGCCCGACGGCTTGATATTCCATCTCCCGTATGTTGCCAGTACTGCTTAGCAAACGCATATGCATATTCTGGTAACAATACAGAAGATACAGTTGGTGAAAGATTCTTCACCAGCTGGGTGGTGGGTTTCGAGGCATCAAGCACGAGTTCGAGAATGCTTATTTTCTCGCAGGAGTCGGGCTGCAGCTGATTAACGAAGTCGACACAACGGTTGGCTGCTCCTCGAGTCGGGTAGAGCAGGGCTTTACGACCAGCGAATCCGTAAATGAATGCGATGTCACGAGCAAAAGCGTCTATGCTCCTATGTATGAAAAATCTAGCGACAGGTCCAATTAATAACCGCGAGCCTCGTATTGAATAAGGTATAATATTCTTGATGTGCATACCTAGGATAACCCGTTGTCATGCGATCAAGAACAGATCTTTCTCCTTCCTCATACCCGATATTGCATTGCCACGTGGGTAGCGATACACTCACAGCCTATTCTGTGTCAGATTTTGGAGGTTCCAATCGAAATCAATAAGCCATAAACACTTACGTGAGGTGTATCGGGAATGGGCACACCGAGTGCAAACGATGGCATGCTTACTTCCAGAGCATTAGTTTGTTGACAAGCCGGAACAATTAATGCTTTGACCGTTGCATCTACGACGGTGATTTTTTAGTGTAAATTTCATATCAGTTCCCCGCGTGAGTCATGTGTCTGGTAATTTTAATAAACTTAGTAACGAATGTAAAACTTCTAAAAGTATGCTAAATAGTTTATAGCAAGTATTATAGTTGGTATAAATATAATAATAGCTATAGCGAAGATAAAAAAAACTTAATATTAGTTTTAATACGTTTTCATTCTTAAAGTATATTACTTAAAAATATATAAATAAATAAAAATTTAAAATTAAAATATTGTAGAAAAAGTACTTTTAAATAAATAGAAGTAAAAAAGATAAAGTTGTAAAAAAATAAATAAAAATAAAAAAATATAATATTTAAAATCGTATATTTTAAAAAAATGATTTTTAATTTCTATAAATATAATACTTTATAACAAATAAAAATATTATTATTATTATTAAAGTACGCTAGCTAACAATTTATGCTAATATTTAGTATATTTTCCCTTTTTACATTATATAAAATAGAAAGACTACTTATTTAAACTTAAAGTATAAGATATAATTAGTTAATTTATAACTTGAAAATAGCTTATTGAATTTAAATGCGGCTGTAATCACTAATTAGCAATGCCTAGAGGCGTAGTAATGCATTATGCTTGTGGCTACTTTAAACTAGTGGTCACGTGTTGTCGTGTTTAGTGACGGTGCGACAACGACATAGTCGCGCTTCAAGGTGTGTACATCTCGCACATCATCACGCGTTTTTGAAGACTAATCTGTTGAAAGTAGTTTCTGTAATACCGCAATGGCGTCACCGTGAGGCTCCTTCAAAAAACTGATTACCCAAGATATTTTGACTGATCTTACGCTAGGCCATCAGGCAAGGGCCATGTGGTCCAGCCGCGGCGTCAGGACTCCAACGTTCTCAGCAAGCTCTATAAGCCTTTCAGATGTCCGGGCAGTGCTTCGAGACCTGGACTATCCGAGAGGAGCTCCCGAAAACGAAGAAAGATTGATTATTCCGGCGCGGACGGCAGCAAAACGGATGATAAACCCTATTGCAATGACGACCGTTTAGCCCTGTCAACTCGGGACGTTAACCGATTCCCCGTTTTCCAGGTTAAGGAGAAAGAACATGTCTTCAAAAAGGCCTTTTCAATACCCATGAAGGACAAAGAAAACATGACGTATAATCCTAACCGTCCACCTCCTACTTTAGGCTTACGACGAGGGGTAGTGGTGGCTCCCAGGGCGCTGCATGATCCAACGGGCGAATTTGCTATCGTGCTGTACGATCCAACGATTGATGAGAATTACGATGGGAAGTTGGACGCCGAGAAAATGACAGCTCCCGACCCGAAGTCTCAGACAAAGATTAGCGAGCCTCTCGTGCACAAAAGCTTAGCAGAAATCCTGGGCATAAAAAAACAGGTGGACAATGAGCAGCCCAAGGTTCCAGTTGTTCTGGACCCAAAGCTGGCCAAAATCCTTCGACCTCATCAGGTTGAAGGAGTCAAATTCATGTATCGTTGCGTGACGGGCATGATTGAAGAAAAGGCAAACGGCTGTATTATGGCGGACGAGATGGGACTTGGAAAAACCTTGCAGTGCATCACACTCATGTGGACTCTGCTGAAACAGTCACCAGCAGCAGGAAAGCCAACGATACAGAAAGCAATTGTTGTTTGCCCGGCAAGCCTGGTCAAAAATTGGGCCAACGAGCTGGTTAAATGGCTTGGTGCTAATGCCATCACGCCCTTTGCCATAGACGGGAAAGCATCGAAAGAAGAACTGACGCGTCAGCTTAGACAGTGGGCTATCTCCTCTGGTCGTGCCATTACCAGGCCTGTCATCATTGTTTCTTACGAAACCCTCAGGCTGAACGTGGAAGAGTTGAAGCACACCAAAATCGGGCTGCTGTTCTGCGACGAGGGTCATCGACTGAAAAACGCCGATAGCAACACTTTCAATGCACTCAACAGCCTCAATGTGTCCCGCAGAGTGATTCTGACGGGGACTCCAATTCAAAACGACCTTACAGAATATTTTGCGCTTACCAGCTTCGCCAATCCGAATCTTTTGGGCTCGCGGACAGAGTTTCGAAAGCGTTTTGAAATTCCCATTCTGCGTGGACGGGATGCCGACGCGTCTGAAGCAGATCGTCAACGTGGGGATGAATGTACTGGGGAACTTCTCGGCATCGTCAATAAGTTTCTTATTCGAAGGACAAACGACATTCTCTCAAAGTACCTGCCCGTCAAGTACGAACACGTCGTATTTTGCAACTTGGCTCCTTTCCAACTCGATCTGTACAATTACTTCATCACCAGTCCTGATATTCAAGCTTTACTCCGAGGAAAGGGTAGTCAGCCGTTGAAGGCAATCAACATCCTCAAAAAACTTTGCAATCACCCGGATTTGCTTAGCCTTGGTGAGGACTTGCCAGGCTCAGAAGCTTGCTTTCCCCCAGGATATGTGCCTAAAGAAGCCCGAGGTCGTGATCGAGATATAAATCCCGAGTATTCCGGGAAAATGTTGGTGCTGGACCGTATGCTTGCTCGTATTCGACAGGATACCAATGACAAGCTTGTTCTTATAAGCAACTATACCTCGACTTTGGATCTCTTTGAGCGGTTGTGCCGGTCACGGCAGTATGGCTGTTTACGGCTTGATGGGACGATGAACGTGAACAAGCGTCAGAAGCTGGTCGACCGTTTCAATGATCCAAACGGCGAGGAATTTGTGTTTTTACTTAGCAGCAAGGCAGGTGGCTGTGGAATCAATTTGATTGGAGCAAATCGCCTTGTTCTGTTTGATCCCGATTGGAACCCGGCTGCGGACCAGCAAGCACTAGCACGGGTGTGGCGAGATGGACAGAAAAAGGACTGCTTCGTATATCGATTCATTGGGACCGGTACTATCGAGGAGAAGATTTTCCAGCGTCAATCTCACAAACAAAGCCTGTCGTCTTGTGTCGTTGACTCAGCAGAAGATGTGGAACGGCATTTCTCATTAGACAGCCTTCGCGAACTGTTTCAATATCGACCAAACACGACGAGCGATACTCATGACACATTTAAATGCAAGAGGTGCAAACCAGATGGTACACAGCGCATTAAAGCTCCAGCTATCTTGTACGGCGACACAAGTACGTGGAACCATTTTGTCAATGAAGGTCTGCAAAATATTCAGGATCTGCTCCTGAGGCAAGAGTGCAGTCTTAGCGAAGTGTCGGCTGTCTTCCAGTACATATCTCATTGACCAGGCTGAGCCACTGGGATAGAATTGTAGTTGCTATGCTTTGCTTTTTGTTTGTTCTTGTTAGCCAGATTGTTGTTGTCGGGAGCCTGCTAGAAAGTACCGGATGTGGATGAAACTGGGTCAGTTATTACAGTAGGGCGGAGGTTTTTTAGTCAACGAAATTATGATGCTCAGCTTATGTTTACCGCCTAGTATGTATGTACACTCCAACAGAGCTAAGATATATGTAGCGCTTGGCTTGTACTATAAGAGACTTTCCCTTTGTATGTATATTTGTCCCAGCATAGAAGTCATCTGTAAACTGTACAATTTTTCTTCGGCGGCCTGATCCTATTTTACTATACTTGATACTGCAGTTTAACCCAAAATATACACAACTCTACATTTAACACTATCCATATATATCGTAATTCTCACCAGATGATATTCATCAATCGTCACATAGCGTAATAATAACAAGCTATGCAGCGGAGACTCACAATAGTAGGTATTGTAGTCCGCTGATTATGAACCAATACCTGCTACATTTTGACAACACCAGAGCGCTGTGAGTCATCGGGTACCTCCTTGTGTAGACCTCCGGGGCCGGAGTCGTCAAACCTGGCACTTCGATCATCGTTGTATCTGTTGATGCAGCTTTGAGGCCTTGAAAATCTTTACTCGCGGGCTTACAGTCGATGGCCGGAAAGGGCACCAGGGATCATCGGTGTCTGCGCCTACGTGCAATCGCAATGCTCATTAGCACACCTTCTCACTGATTCGAGTCGTCGAATGGTAAGGTCCTACCACTCATTGTCATGGACCAGCATTGGCATATTGCTGGGCGCTGGACACTGGCGCATAGCCTGAGGATGGTCAAGAATATGCCAGTGATTTGACGAGTGACGATGTGAGTATCTTGCTTGTTCCCTCGCTAGCCATGATGGCTCGAGCAATCAGGGTTTTTCGGATAGCCATATCAGCAGGCTCTAAACAGCCCCGATACCAAAGATTTGTCATCTCGTCTCGTCCAGCCGAGTAAGCAACGCAGCAGGCGGCCACAACCGTGTCGTATTCGGACAAGACAGGGTCAATGACCACCCGTGGCTCAGCCTCCTTGGCCTTGTCCATCACAACAGCAGCGACTCCTCCAGTCACCATGTCCACGCAGTCAATGCCCGCATCGGCAATCGCAGCCGAAGCGACGGTAATGCATCCGCCCAAAACGGTCATGGTATTCCATTCGTCGATTCCGTCGTTCCCTGTTGTTTGACGGTCTGTATCGCCTTCAATGACGGTCACTATAACATCGACTCCGCTTTTCGGCCACCTGTCTGCTATGAGGATGCCTCGCAAAGCCGTTTCCAGGTGGACACTGAGATCGCGTTCGGAAGCATCCCTCAAATAGCCCTTTCTGTTTCGCGTCGCAAACGGTGCGTACTTGACGTGGGCTGAAAGGATCATGTGGGGAGAGAAAGGAGCCGATCGTGGGAGTGACCGCGGACCATGAACAGTACATGTGAGTTTTAAACCAAAGCTACCAAATTGCGAAGATTCTTCTGCTTCCAAATAAGCTGAGCCACTGGCTGAAGGGGTGACACCAGTCTGTAAGTCTAGGATTGCAGAGTTAGACCATTCGTTCCATGTGGGAGATTTCGGGAAGGAATAAACTTGAATCCCTTACAGATAGGTCTTGTCGAGCCTGGATCTCTGTTGCGAATCGGATGATTAGATATATCCTCATCATAGATTGGAGCTTGCGTTGTGCCCGCCGGCCCATTGACTCGACGTCGGTCAGCCATTCTCACCGGGCTCTGTCTGTCTTTCTTCAGTTCCCCGATAGTCCTTGGCTGGTGTTCCAAGTTGATTGACAAAACTTTTCTCTGGCAATATGGCTGTCTCGAAATCGCGGCCAGTCACGTGACAAGATAGGCTCGATGGTTGCTGTGGTCCTTTCTTCACGTCCGTTCATGTATTGGGTACAGGTAGGCACGTCCTTGGCCACGGACGGTGCTACAATTGAAGCTATGTATATTTGAACAATGCTTCAGTTATGAATATAAATGGGGGTTACAGGAGCACAACGCAGAGCGCTTACATGGGCACGTATTTTGAGAGTCGCTTCGGACCTCGAGAACCCTCCAGAACCTCAGAACGATACCAAAGAAGTACCTGCGTGGGCGGGGCCTGCTCAGGGTGACAGCAGAGATAATCTAAGAGTGTTATTAGCTCTCATAAGATAATTTTAGAAAATCCGTGATAATTCTAGGCTATCTTGTGATAGCTTATTAGCTAGTGACCTACTGTACTGTCACTAGCTATCACCGTGGGCAGGCGTGGGGCGCGATGGTAGATAGGTAAGTAGGTACTTATGCAATTAGCGAGGTGGAATATACACATATGTAGCTAAAAGCAAGCAACTTTCTCCACTACTACCTACCTGCGCGCACTCCAAGGTAGAGAGAGCTAGAGCCTTTTCTTAAACGAAGCAGACCCACCATAATATTCAAAAAATTCCCACTGCAGAGCAAAACTTTTCCTTCTACATGTGTTCTACCTTGGTTCGCATGTTCCATGTGGTTTCTTCCATGACATTTTCAGTAACGTCAGGCTGAATCCGCTTCTTTCAATCGATGCGGTTATTCAAGGGAGCTGCGTGTTCCTTGGGCAGCTCGTAAGTTCAGCATTCCATATGTCCGAAACGTTGTAGAGGACCGCATCAACCACATCCAAATGATGATCTCACACACCACTGTTCCCGCGATTCGTGAGCGAATGAACAAACATGCACTACCATCTGATCGGGCTCGACACATTTCAATCTGGGGCGTCGACGTCTAGCTTCATACTAACATGATTGACAGATAGCATACTTTCCCTACATGTGGACACGCGCTGTCTTCTGAAGCACATAGTTGCCATGGTAAGTCAGGCATGTTTCCGCACTACATACTACCCTGTCCATGCAATGATGAGAACAATTTTCATCCAGTTCTGCTACTGAACCACTGTGATGACTCTCAAATACCATACCAAGATCTCTGATGGACCCCCCAATGACAAAACCTGTTACCATATCATCCGTATTTTTATCTGTCTATGCAGAGATGCTGACGAGTTCTACTAGCTGAAAGGCCAGACATTCCCGTCGAGGCGAAACCAACATGTAACAGCCACCGATAAAATACGGTACACGAGGTAAGCTCAGCTCATTCTTCTATCCTCTGCTTGGCGAAAGCACAGCTATGAGGCACAGATGCATGATGACGCAAGTTCTATCCATTCAACTACCTCGTTGTTGCCGAGTCATTCTCCCGCACTGGAGCCTCTAAACAGGTGATGATTAGTTGTGGAGTTGCACCCAGTGCTGTATTTGACTTCAGTGTCGTGCTTGACCATGGGCTCGTTTTGAGTCTCTGGATAGGTATGGCCGGCAACGACGACTGAGTAAACCGGCTTGTCTGATATATCCCGTGGAATACTTTATGCTGTTCATTCACCCACGACAGTAGTGTACTTTCCGCTGACGCTGTGTACGTAGACATTAAGACGCTTCGCGCCTTAATTCGCATTGTCATCTCCCGCCTCGTTCAACGTGCATGCGCCATTTTGAATTCATGACAATATCATGCCATGGCTCTTATTTGGTGAGGTGGATTCATTACTTTGAGGTAAGATGCGGTGACGAGTGCCCGACCAGTTTACAGGTATATTACGTGTTGCCCCAACACTGTCATTCCATACGCACAAGCAGTTGAGGAAGATGGAGCCTGTGCTGCATTCGTGCTGCGAAAACAGTTTCTCTGAGCATTGGCCTTGATCGGCCACGTAGCGGATTCAGCCACACCCAGTGATTTGACGCTGTTGCCAGTGTCCGGAGTGATTTTCCTCCGCTCTGTTGTAGGGCCTGTGACACTCGAAGCCGTGAGGCAAGGGTACCGTGTTTCCTTGGAACATGGAACAGTACCCGTGTAAATGCAGAGGACATGAAAGATATTTCTTAAATTATTACTTTTATTTTATTATAAATTTGAATTTTCCTTGTTTGTTTTATTAAAAACATTTTATGTAAATTATGTAAGCTTAACTAAAATATTATTATTTAAAATTTATTTAAATAAATTTTAAAATAACTAGTTATAATTTAGAATGTTTAATAAATAATCATTAGGGTTTTAAATAGTTATATAGTTTTCCCTTGGTTCTTCCTAAATAAACAAGCTTATGTAATTACTGCTGGATGTGGGCATGGAACAGGTGTTAGCAGTCGTCCCATTCGACATGCATCCCTTGGATCTGATTTGTTGTGTTATTTGTCGCCCTACTACATAGTTACCAGCATCCATCCCCTGAACTCCATCCTCAATCCTTGTGACTAGCTTTCATCCCTAACGACAGATCGCTCGGCGTCCTCCTAGACTTCTTGACGATCGATCGCCGACTCCTATAAACCGATTCATTTTACATGGTCTTCCAACATTGACCCAGCACAGCACGCCTTTCCCGACCAATTATCTCTTCGATCTTTGCGACACTCAAGGAACCACACCACTGCTTATCCAACGCACGGAAATAGACCTTGGTGGAAGAACCCCTGCCTTTTGTCATTCCTCTTACCGAGTCTTGCGCCGCGCATCCGCGACATCTCAGGGAACCCAGGCAGGCATCACGGTTCAATCTGAGCAAAGCGGATCCGTTGACTTGTCCAGTTTACAGTAGAATAATGACCCAATGGGCAAGCACTGTAAGATAATCAGCCCACTGTATATTCATGTCAGACCAGTCCCTTTCTTGTCAGCCATTGGGCGACTGACGGTCTCTTGACAGCGCAATATGGAGTTGTTCTCGACGCTGGTTCGTCTGGAACCCGCATCTATGTCTACAAATGGAAGCATCCGATAGTCGCTGGCCGAAAGACATCTGCTCAGGATTTGCGAAAATTGCCCAAGATCAAGTTGGAGCACAGTAAGAAGGTACACCCTGGTATTGCCACGTTCTCCAACGACGTTGCCTCTGTTGGCCGCGAACACCTTCAGCCGCTTATCGATGCGGCGCTTGAAGAGATACCGAGAGACAAGATAAATGGCACGCCAATCTATCTGATGGCTACGGCAGGTGTTCGATTTCTGCCCAAATCCGAACAGTTATCACTCCTTCGGGACACTTGTGCATACTTCAAAGCCAACACGAGTTTTCGTCTCCGCAATTGTGAGGACCACGTTCAGGTCATTTCTGGCGAAACCGAAGGACTCTACGGTTGGATCGCGACCAATTATCTTTTGGGTGGTCTTGATCGACCTGAAGAACACGATCACGGGAAAGGGCACCATACATATGGTTTTCTTGACATGGGAGGCGCTTCGGCGCAGATTGCCTTTGCACCAAATGCAACAGAAGCCGAGCGGCACGCGAATGATCTGAAACTTGTCCGCCTGCGGCATCTAGATGGCTCCTCTGCCGAGTTCAAGGTATTTAGCGCAACATGGTTAGGCTTCGGTGCCCACAAAGCTCGAGCACGATACATTCAGGCGCTGGCGGACAGCTACGGCGACACTGTCCAGGAGATTCCCGACCCTTGTATGCCCAAGGGACTTCGTATTCCGGCTGAAGAACTGTCAGACAGTGAGTACAACCTGATAGGCACTGGCGTTTTCGATGAGTGTCTCAGGAAGACGTATCCGCTGCTCGGAAGGGAAAAACCATGCGAAGACCATCCGTGTCTCTTGAATGGCAAACACGTCCCGGCTATTGATTTCGAAGTCAATCACTTTCTTGGCGTGTCTGAATACTGGCATTCTACGCATGGTGTTTTCGGGAAAGAGGATGAAGCATACGATCTCGCTACATTTCAGCGCAAGGTTATGGACTTCTGTGGCCAAGAGTGGGAGACCATAGAGCGTCAAACTCTGGGTCGAGCCAAGAACCCGGGGCGCAAGATACAAGACGCTCAGCATGCCTGCTTCAAGGCTTCATGGCTGATCAATATTCTCCACGAAGGCATAGGAATCCCTCGACTAGGCTTGGCGTCTACACCGGCATCTAATGTCACTTCATCGCATGGGCTCAAACAAGATGGGTCCAAATCAGAGTTCTTGGATCCATTCCGGCCTATTGACACGGTCAAAGGCGTTGAAGTGAGTTGGACGCTGGGGAAAATGGTTCTCTACGCTGCCGGGCAAATATCGCCGAGTGATTCAAAACTGCCTGTGGGGTTCGGCAGCAATGTCGCCGACGGGACACTACCCCCTGATTTTGAACACGCGGGATCATTACCTCTCTCTGCAGACTCTTCTTCCGAGATGGATGATTCTGATGCACAGGAGGGCGCCTCTTCTGGCACCCATGCCATGTACAACATCCTAGGTCTGATGGTAGTCATAATACTCTTGGCATACATTTTTCGAAAGCCCGATCGAAGACGTACAGTTTTGAGGACGATGACGCATTGGCGACATCAACCAGGCCGCAGGCCTAAGCGAGGAGAAACCTTCCTCGACAGAGTCTTTGGTCGCAGATCAGCCAATTACGAACGAGTCTTGGAGGAAGGGGACACGGCTGAATATGAACTACGCGCTGCTGGTGACTCGGACTTCTCTGATGGCAGTGAGGGATCGCATGGCAACAAACCTTCCGGTGGAGCGAATACGAAGATGGTCGCTGTACGACCAGACCAAGTCCCCGAACCCTCTATAATGGATAGGGCCGGATTGGTGGTTCGAACTGAGAGTCGGGACCACCTGTCAACCAGGTTGCAGATGTTGTACGCGGGGAGGAAGAGCAGAGCAGGCAGTCCGACTCGTTTGAAAAGTCCGTTCATGGTCCCTATACAAGACGGTTGACGGGCCCGGGTCGACTCATGTTTTTGAATCGGTACCGTTAGTCTTATCACTTGTCCATGTATTGCCCGACGCTTATATTATCAAGTTTCAGCGTTTCTTCATTGTAGATTTTTTTTACTCTGCTTATATGCTACGTTGCCCATTTAGAGCTGCATTTCATAACTTTTATGGCCAGAGATGGTGTTTGCCGTACAATATTGTCATATTATACTTTTTGTGTTGAGCTTGGGGCTTCTACGTCGTGAAGCAAGGTTTCAACCAGGAGGAAGATGTGTTACATGTATCACGCACAAACAAGCTTGTATGACTTTGTCTGAACAACAATACCGTCAGCGGCTGGTATCGTTCATGACAAGTGGTGTAGTAATCGCGACGAGCCCGAATCGCATGTGCCACATCAATGAAGGCTTTCCCACAAGACCAATCGTTTTATTCAGTCCTTTTGTCTGTCAAGAAAGCCAGGGTCTGCACGAATCCGCGACTCAAATTTCCGCCACCACTCCTCGAAAGCCTTGAGGGGCACGACCTCAACCCCGCCGGGGCCCGTCGACCCGCTGAAACCGGCGAGGAAGTTGAAAGCATTCTGTATGATGCGCTGGGCCAACACGGATGTCGCGAGCGTGGATCCATCAGCATTGGCGGGAGCAGCCGACGCATTCGCCTTCTCGGCGGCCAGGACCTGGAGATTCTGCCCGAATTCGTCCTCGGTCTCGATGGATATCCCGAGTACGAGCCCGTTCCCGTCATCGCCGGCTGCCTCCCCCGTGGTTGTGGAAGAGGAAGCGGGCGACGAGACCTTGAACAAGGCGCTTGGCTTGCCGGGCACGAGGCCACCGAGGAATTTAAAGTTGGGCGTGCCGCCTGAGTGGGCGGTGGCGACGTCTCGCAGCGTGCCGATGTAGATGGCCGCGGCGGTGCCTTGTGGGAGCGAGAGGGTGGGCAGCGTTGTGACGAGGATGTGGGAGATGGACTTGGCTGTCGGGAGCGTGTAGAGGAAGGAGGTTGGCGTGGGGGCCGATGTCGGTTCCGTCATGAGCGGTTGGCCGACGGGGATGACGCCGAAGAGGGGGGCTGACATTGTGAGAGGAGGCTTTGTCCCCTCTTTGTTCTTTGTCGGAGGCTCAAATACTGTCGGGAGGCTGTGTGGTCGACAAGGGAGACATGGGCGTCCCGCGGCTTGCCCTGTTTGAATCGATTGAATTAGTGGCCGTGGCATTTTGTAGAGGCAGGCAGACAGACAGACAGGCAGGCGTCGTTGGTCCATTTCACAAACCATGGACATGGATGGATTTGTCTGGTCTGGTCTGGTATTCACGTGTGCCCCGGGCGGACATCCATGATGATTTGATGCCAAAGACTCGTCGGCGGCCTGAGGTACCTATTTACTTACCTACCTGGACTACGCGTGCCCGATTCTGGACTGGCAGCTATGCTGGCGAGAAGTGTGGACTCAGAAGCGAGTCGTCTTTTGCCCGGGAACCGAGCTGTTGTTCTTCGGGTCTTGTTGATTTTCACGGATGCGTCCAGACGGCATGTTGTCGGGTTTACGGTTTTTTTTCTTGTCTGGGCTTTACGTTCCATGGCGCACCGTTGATGTGGGCTACTGTTTACGCGGGTGAGGTTGCTGACGTGTTACACGTGACCCACTGTTAGATTTTACTTGGCAATTCATAAGACGGTTTTAACGCTACTTTTTTCTTATTCCTTTTTAATTAAATACTTTACACTTTTTATATAATCAGTTATAAATTATTTAAATATAAATAGCTTAATAG
The DNA here is from genome assembly GCA_000222935.2 of Aciculosporium take MAFF-241224. Taxonomy (NCBI): domain Eukaryota; kingdom Fungi; phylum Ascomycota; class Sordariomycetes; order Hypocreales; family Clavicipitaceae; genus Aciculosporium; species Aciculosporium take. The sequence continues at coordinate 37,375 of AFQZ01000073.1, forward strand.
TATATATATGTAGTACGTAGTTAAAAGTGTTTTACTATTTAAAAGTATTTTAATATATTTTTTTATATTTATTAAAAGAGAAATATACTAAATTTAAAGTTATAACACCTATAAAAGGTTAAATACTTTTAATTACATATTATATATATATGTTTTATTTTAAATTTAATCTTTTATTAAAGATGTATTTATTTTTTAATTTTTGAAATAAGTAATATTTTTGTAACTTGTGTAATTAAACCCTACATATCTATTTATATAATGTGCGGCTGCTGTGGTCTAGCGACACGGTCACCCGGTGCTTAGTAAGCAGATTACCAAGGCCGAGGTTGCAGGTTCAAGTCCTGCTTACCTTACAACCTAACCCGCTGTGTTAATTTTCATTAGCTAGTAACTCTAGACAGCCTTAATCTCATTGGCTAATGGGGGCCCCGTTGCTGATTAAAAATGGGGCCAGGTACATGACTTGGCAAAAAAATATAGTAGGGGTTAAGATATGTAGAAAAATTAAGACAAAAAAAGTAGGTCCAAGTTTATATAATACTTATAAAAGTCTAAAATGTAAAGATTGGCTGAAAAGACACCCCTAGCTAATTCATTATTTTCTAAATGTATAAAGATCTCTTCTTATAAGTGGATTTGTCTGACCGACAGTTGCGATAATTGCACACGACAGGACGGACGCTTGAGAGCATCAACACTCCCTTTTCCCAAAGCCGCGTCATAGCCGCCAGTTCGCGTCAACAATGCAATAGTACGTTTACTGTACTGATTATACTCGAGCAATACTTCTAGCCGTCTTTGACGACGGACTTTGGTCTGAACGGGCCTCGTCAACGCGCGCCTGATGATCGGTCATCTCGTTTGAACAAGTAATGACCATCAGTTGCGACCTCAAGTAAGCCTCGCCCGAATTTCCGACAATTTTAATCAAGCTGACACAGATACTCAGTGGCACAGGGCGATTTTGGACTGCAAGATCAAATTCATCTCTTAGGTCTCGACGATGGCCAGACTAGCAAGTCGTCACTGGCTTTATCAAGTCAACAGCCATACTATTCCAACAAAGGCATGTGCAAGCCAATAATCACGCCGTATGCTCTCGACGCGACGCTGACATGATGGGCTACAGATATCACGATTCTTCATTACATTGTTTCCACGGCGCAAGAGCAACTCGACAGCTCGCCGAATCCAAAACCACTTCCCGCGGCCGTTCTCTTCAAAGCCTACGACGATGTTCTTCCGACGTTCGGCATTAATCCCGACAACGATCACCACCTCTCAGCCATGGTGTTTCGCATCGGCGGCGAATCTGGAAACGGGTCTCTGCTGGATAAGTTTCACGCCCTGCTGAGGCGCATGGGTATTCTTCTCGAGTTCGACGACAATGTTACCATTTCCGATCTCTCGTCCTACGTGCCTTCTACCTCTGGTCACGAAGCGACCGAAATACCTGCGCTCGAAACATCAGCACCTGTTGTCGTTGATCAAGAGAAGGAAGATGCGCGGCCTGAATTAAAGCAATCGGGAGCAGTCACGAATCATGTTGATCGCGCACATGGTCCCTATGGTGGCGACAAACCTCCAAATCTCCACGATTCAAAACGAACACAAGCGGTTCCTCATTCTGCCCAGGCTTTGAAGCAACAACACAAAGGAGTTTCTTTCGGGGCAATATCCATTCGGCCCGGTCGGGAACTGGAAAAGACGTCCGACGTCTCGGAAAAGAAACCGACCGCTGAAAGCAACGACGCGCATCGGCGTTTGCAGAAATCGGTCATGATCTCGGCAATAGACCGATGGCGGAAAGTTGCATCCGAGAAAACGATAACCAGAGCTGCGAGGGACCACGGCTTGATGGGCGTCGGCGGTGAACGAAGGCCTCAAAATCCACCGAAAAAAGTGAGCACGGCCAAAGATCCACGCGCTTCCGAATCCAACAGCCCCCAGGCCCATGCAGCCACGGAAGCAGCTGCATACGACTTGGATTCCGCGGAAAATGACGCTCTTTTACTTAGAGCTGTTCGAGCGCGCCAGATTTTTCTCGCCAGCAGGATATTAAGTCGATGGGCTGATGAAACAGCTATCCGGGCGGATCGAGAAGCTATCGCGAGGAGGCATATGGTTCGGTTTCGGTGTTTTAACAGCTGGGTGCAAGCACCATATTCAAAACTGCCACGCGTCAGACATCTGAAAGCGTTGTCTGCCCTGCAGAAGCTGCAAAACGCGGTGGCTCGTCATAAAGGGCAGCTTGAAATGACGGCGTCCTTGACAGTCACGTCGCAGATGGGCAAGATAGCCTTCCACGTTCTGAACCTTTGGCTGAGCCGTGTTCTGTCCCAAGTGTATGCGACGACGATGGTCCGGCTGGTACAGATGGCTACATTCAACCGCTGGCTTGCCCAGAGTCTGGAATGCTCCGAGACGAGGGGCAACATCGCTTGGCTGAGCCGTTGCAATAGATGTAGGCGCGAATTTGCCATTTGGAGGAACCACCAGGCGAGGCATAGTAGCCAAGCTAGATCAAGCCAGCAGCTTGCCGTAGCATTCGGAAGACTCCAGCTGCTTCGGACTTGGAAAAATCATATTGAAGTAGGTCGCAGAGCCTACTCGTGCCGTCAAGTCCTCGCGATGGACCAGTCAGCACATAGACTTGACATCTGGCGTCTACGAGCACGCGCACAGGCGTTCCGTGAAAAGCGTGAGCATACATCTGCAATGGCACTCATTGGCGCTTGGGTTTCAAGTGTTTCACGTCACTCAGCGCTGCAGGTGTCCTCGGTGAACTACTGCGGCTTCAAGGCCGCAATGAAGCTTACCAGTCACATATCCCGCTTTACTCAAACACAGCAGCAGCTGGATGTCCTGGGATACCGAGCACAGTGGTACATCCGGGCCACGTTTCTACTGGAAAGCTTTGGCGCAGTTGCCAGACACAGAAAGCAGCAGATGAAACTGGTAGTCCGCCGTTATCTTATGATGAGATACACTCAAGCTTCATCGAAAAGACGACGACGTGGCTTTTACACAGCTCTCCATCAATGGCAGTCGCACGTTGCGGCCTCCGAGGCGATGACGAGTGCCGCGGATCAATATGAATCGAGGCACAATGCGAATCGGAAGCGGACGCTTTGTGTGTCATGGAGCAGACGAGCTGCCGAAGAGGCCGTATCGCATGCTGCTACGCTTCATCTTCGAAGAGACGAATTTCTAGACGACTGGGGCACGCGTGCTTTGGCGAACCATCAGCAAGAAGTAGATGCCGCGGCATTGTGGGCAACAGAGCAGCAACGTCAATTTCTGAAGACATGGAAAAGGTCAACCCTGCAGATAGGTGGCCAGGCGCATTCGGCCGCCACGGTCAGACGCAGGCACGAACACGACCATCGGAACAGAGCTTTTCATCGGTGGAGGCAAATGGCGGGACGGTCAAAGAACGGAGACATCTTTCCTGATCTGCAGTCGCCGGCTCCCAGACGCCAAAGTACGAAGCCACCAAGGACCTCTCTGAAACAATCGAAATGGCTGCCGCTATTCCGCCGGCTTGACTATAAGCAGGACGCCTCGACGCCGATACGTACCCCCTCTCGCTCGACTGGGCTTCCCTTTCCCGCCACTCATGGGCCTGCCCTGCGCTTCATGGACCCCGTGGTTGAGGCAGATGGAAAACTCGGGCGCTCGGTCGGCCGAGGGTCTGATCTGTGGGAGATGGGCCTTGCCGGGCGGCAGTTCAGACCTAGGCAGGGTGACATGGCGACGACGACGACGCCCAAGGTACCAGTTCCGAACCGGGTTCAAATTTCATCGCGGTTTGTGTAGCTCCGGTGGCTCAGCAAGAGTGACGTCAGTCCAGAGAGACTGTTTGAATGAAGACGTGATTGTCTTGCAGGTAGATTAGGCCACGGACAGTCTAGATGCGGTGAATCATCATCATTCTTCTTCTTGCACTCTTTAGGTAGTAGTAACCACGCTTATTAAACCAAGACGATTACAGTACCCCTCATTTTGGTTCGTTACCCAACGAGTTGGAAGTGTAGAAACCAGACTTCTATCGGTCTAGGCCTGGTAATCACCGCGTGTTTTAAAAACCGTTGCCGCGTGTTTGCGTGGGGTTTTGCACTGTATCGGCAACTGACGGCTGGTGAGGAGTTGGCGATGCGAGCGGCCATCATGTACAAAAGGGGAGTGACGACTTGCGGGACACCACAGTTGCTCCCTCTATGCCATTCGTGAAGAGCGAGAGGATCAGGCATACCGAGTGCTATCTGACCTTGCGCGATGACCATGACGAACCAGGTCTGACGTCCGTCAGTCGTGTTCCGCCGTGGAGAGCCCTCTGATCGTGACATGGCCTGGGATACCAAATCATCGCGCCGGGTTTTGCGCCCAGTTCACCTCAAGAGCACGTGGAGTAGCAAAAGCAGCATCTTCTCATACAGTGGCAGGGTCCATGGACGTGAGAATTTAATCATCATGGCACATTCTTCATTGCAAGGTCCTTTCTTACATGGCTGCCCATTCAATGCTGTACGTCCGAATCGGGCCAACGTTTGACTTGGTAGATTCATCACGTCCGCCCATCAAAAAAGCCTTCTTCACCGCGGTAGCTAACCTGCCCCCTCCGACAATGTCTAGCATAGGGATTTCTTCCTCCCAGCCGTATTCGTTGGCCATGAAATGGGCATGGAAGCGAAGTGGATCGCCAGGATACACACTGTACTCTGAACCGAAGCGCAAGCCAGGCGTCATGTAATGTCCACATGATTGTAAGAAGCCACACAAGGTACGGGCCGAGGTCGCAGGAGAGGACTGCCGGTCCTCTACAGATGCAACGAGTGTTGCACTGGAAACCGGAGTTACAGCCAGACGTCCCACGTCCGTGGCTTGGTTATCACACTCGACGCTCTTGCTGTCGAGCGCAACGCTCACGGTGTGCTCTTCCACCCCCGAACGCGAATCCAGGCAGTGACCGCCCTCGTCACGTCGCTCATGGTGCTGCGGCCTTCTTGCCGCCTTGGTACTTGATCTTTGAGCCAGAGTATAATGGGCAGCTCGCTTGCTGTTTCGCAAAGTTGCTACATAACACGTGCGCATGGCAGCACTTCTATTAGATCGCAGAGCCATGTTGTGAGCATCCACATCATCCGCAACATATGCCGCGTTCCTTTGCAATAGCGCACAGACTTCTTCGGGACGCAGCTCTACTGGAAGACCGAGAAACACATTTTGTGTTGGCTGTTGTGGTGTCGTACCAACGAGGGTGCCGCTGGTATTTTCACACCGTCTGAGACGAGACACGGCATCAGGGTCGAAAACAAGATATCGCCCTGCTATGTGGGATACTCTGATAGGTTCGAGACCCCTGACTTTGTCCACCGCGAGGGACGACATTCTTCCTACACCAGTAGCAACAGGTTAGCCTCAAAACATGGCAGACAAGTAAAACAAGCTAAAGAGGAACAGTGCGCTGGCAGCTAAATCATAAGTCGTCTTCGTAATGTTGATTGAATTTATCATCAAAGGTTTTCAGTGGATTGACAGATTTTCAAGTGTATAATCATAAAGCAGCGGGAGAGTTTTTTTTTTGAAAAAAAAAAAAAAAAAAAAGAACACATGCCGTCTAGTACTTACTCAAATGGTGCAGTGCTCAAGTACAACTCGAGCGAGGTTGAAGTTTTTGCAAAGTCGTCGTCGTCGAGTTGTTTGCAATAAATAGTGTCTGTCGTGGGTCACATGCATGTAACGGGGCGGAGCCCTCCCGCACCCGCCAACCGCTCATGTGAGAAGTTCTCTAGAACCCCAGATCCTCCTTCTGCGTGTGCGGTTTTGGGGACAGAGCAGAAGGCTCCCCGAGACCGACCGGGGGCAGGCTGAAAGGTGAGATGACAATGCCACTCGTAGCACTGAGCCTGAAAGACATGTCCTCTCTTCTCCAGCTTCCCGCTAGTCCACCACCTTTTTCATGAAAGACCGGCATTGCATGGACGCGAACCAAGCCTTGCGCCTTGGTGCTTTCCGTGTCAGAACCAGCGGCAGCACCACCTGATTTTGGCAGTGGGACAAGCTCTACGACGCCATCACAGAGGATCTCAATCCACTTGCAAAGACCCGACGTGCGTGGATGAAGCGACGAAGGCAACGTCACCATGACAACAAGGCGGGTGGGAAATTGTCGCAATAAGCTTCGCAGGCTGTGCAAAAATCGGAGTACAATTTGAGGCATACACCATTCCACAGGATACAAAGCTGGCGATAGCAGGCTTGGGACAATGACTCGATGTACGGACGAAGGGGAGCCATTCAGTTTTGCTCCAAGGCGCTGGACAAAATTCGAGAAGCTATTCGGGGAACAGCGCTGTGGCGCTTCGGAAACAGGGTACGTGATTAGCTGCCCATGGGTGCTGCGAGCGTCCAGCTTTCTTGAAAGATCGAAATCGTGACAAAATGTTGAAATGTCGCCGAATGCTTGTTTGTCTGTTCTCATGAGCTTTGCAGATGCTTGCCAAGATTTCGTCGGAAGCTCACCATTGGCAGGAGCGTGGTTTCCCAAGAGGTCATATCTCCATGCAATCTTCATTCGTTGGACGTCTGGTCTTGTTTGGACGTTGGCCTTATCCTTGGCTTCCCTGAGTCCGGGCATCTCCCGGCGCCAGGCATCTCCAAAGCCCAAGACGTGAACATCATGACCCTGAACTAAGCCTTCTGCGGCAAAATAGCGCAGTATGACTCCGCCAAAATCTGTTGTTCCAGACTCCTCAATCAACAAGGAGCTTCCCGTTGGCATTCCTGAGTGACCGGCCAAAAGTTGATCTAGCGACGCAGTACCAGTTGATGTCGTGGGTCGGCCATCCAGGGGAGACGGGCGAGTGCCTGGAAAAGTCTCTTGATCAGGCCGGGATGCAGGAAGGGCCCCCGGCCCGCGAATGAGCGTACTTCGCTTGCGAAACGACATGTCCTGCCAATGCCTATATGGTGAAGTTCTTCGTGATGCATGCGGTTGCCATGCTTTGTTCGCCAGAAAATTAAGTGCGGCTGTTGTGGGTCTTTTTGACGCAGTGCCTCGATTAAGCAATATGCTTATAGCGGCGTCCCATGATTTTCTGAAGCTGCGCCGTCATCGTAATGTTGGATACCTAGGTTGTGTTTGGGTTCCTTGAAAGAAAAACAGAAAGAGGGAGAGACTTTGTATTCTTCTTTTCGTTGAAGCCTTTTGCAATTATACGCCTCTTGAGTTCCGTTGTCACTCTAGCTTTTCACAGCCGAGCTATTTCCCACACTGCTCATAGCTGTCATCGACAAAACCTGCCGAGCTCCGGTCTTGGTTTCTGAATACTCACAACTATGTCTAGCGGCAGTAGCGATGCGACTCTCTATGAGGAAAGCTTTACAATAACGGAACACGACCAATCAAAATATGATCGCGTCGCGCGAATCTCATGTACTTCGGCCGACTCGCACACAGTCATGGTTCTCGATATCAACATTGAACTGTTCCCTTGTTCGGTATCTGATTCTTTACACGTCGTTCTTTCAACAACCCTGTCGCCGGATGGTAGCAAAGACGTCGAAAAAGGATGGCGAGACGTCCGTAAAGGAGCCGATGCCCCAGCAACGCTAGCCGATCTGTACGATTATGTCTGTTACGGCAAGATCTACAAATTCGAAGAAACCTATGACGGCAACACCATGTATGCTAATGAAGCCTTTTTGGCACTCGTTGATTTCTGCTCCTCATTCACCCACAGCTGTATATTTTGCCATCATGTACTAATTCAGCATTCGAAACTTGCAGCAACGCCTATGTCTCATTCGGAGGATTGCTCATGTCCCTGCAGGGGCCCGTTAAGAAGCTCACACCTCTACGAGTCGACAACGTCTACCTCCTGATTAAGAAATAAGGCGCTCGCGCAGTGCTCAAGGACAAGACACAAGACGTGCTCTACATGTATTGCTTGAGACAGATGGATAGTGGCACAGGTGCCGTTTTCATCTTCGAGAGATTGAGTCTGAAAGCCAGTACAGAACCAATCGTTTGATCTGAGTTATCCCTCAGGCCTGGCCTTCCAGGCCCCGGGCTATACCGGGTTCAGAGCATGGTGCGAAACGCTTCACGTAGCCTCCGGCGCTACTTTGTTTGATGTGGCCCAGGGAATGGCAATATACGATGCATTCGCTGGTGTATAGCATCGAAATCTGGCTCATCGTCCCTAGTTATAATACCATGTCGAATAAAAAAATCCAGCATGACTACCGCAGAATTGTCCTTGAACTTGGCATTGGCAAGATCCCTTTTCACTTGGTCCACGTCGCACAGGGTGAACTCTTCAACCTCACCATCTTTAGGCTGCGGTTTGACTCGAGCGGGGAGCTTCAGGTCGAAAATCCATTGGCACTCGGGATAAATGAAGTCTGATTCACACACGTTTTTCTCATCAGAGATGTACATGTACGTAACTGTTCCGGCTGGACGAGCATTATCCCGCACCAGATCATTGGGTAGACTGGCTTCCTCATCGGCCTCGCGAATGACACACTCGAAAGGCTGTTCACCTGTCACCAGCCCACCGGCAACGGTGTTGTCAAGCATGCCAGGAAACGTGGATTTGTTCGCTGCCCTCTTCGGTACCCAAATCAACATGCCATGTGGCGCAGAAGGCTTTTCAACATAGGCTGTCATATGGACGCCGTATCGCATGCTTCCAATTAGTCCCATCGCAGCTCGCTCCATGCTGAAGAGAAGCTCGCCTTTGCGACCGTACACTGGCCAGAGCTCGTTTCTCCAGCCTCGTAAGAGTTTGAAAGTGTCATGGCAACGCCAATAAGCAGCCAGATTTGCAGCTGTTGCTGTTCGCTCCGATTCTGTATCCAGTAGGAAAAGTGAAACCGTCTTGTCACGTCGACAGACTTTCATAGGGCCCCGCACAGACTCGGGAACATGTTCCAATTTGTCCAGAACTCGTTCAAGAAGATAACCAATCGTGTAAGAACCCGCGTCATCCTGCCAGATCAGCGAGTATATACCATGTGGTAGAGGGTCGGCGGCGGATTTTTCGTCATTTTTATTCAAGTACGGAAACCTGCGTCCGTTAGATTTCTGCATGTCACCATTGCGTGCACTTGCATAGCCTGACGAACAAGCCAGGCGCCCAAGGAGGTGTCGAGACGGCAGATATGAAAGATGACGGAGTTGGTCTTACTTATCCGTGTCGTTAACAAGATCCAAATTGGACTTCATGCTTTGCAATAAAAGTCAAACGACGGCGCTTAGTTAGAATATCAGGGCTAGCTACAGACTGAATGAGTCAAATGGTGTGCATAGTAGATTCCTCAGTGATGCTGCTATGTCTGTCTGGTCTACAATCCACGAGCGACGGCGAAGTTTAGGAGATTCCTGGCACAGTAGCCCCTAACCCTACGGTTCGTCCGTATGTGTTAGTCATGTGACTCATGTCCACCCTTTGGAAGGGCCCTGACTCACAGCGTCGCTGAAGGCTGACTAAGACTCAACGCAAGGACTAGAAAGGCGTTGCTGTGAAAGGCTTTGGCAGATGGCAGGCTCTCCCCTCCACCTATTGCCATCTAACCCTTTCTTTTTTTTTCCCCTTCTATCCATACCACCACAACCTCTTCGTCTTAGATTTGTCGGACACATCGCACAGAAAAAAACATGGTGCATTAGTCGTTCTGGACATAGCTGATGCACTCATGTTGCTAATCAGCACCTGGCACCACGGTCGACACAAATTTTTCAATGCACTGAAGCTCGTTCTTCCTTCCCCATTGGTGGCAGGGAATTGAGCGCACCATCCACATTTCATCGTGGCTCCGTCTCGTCGACAAGACCCTAGATGAGCAACCATGGTACGGGTCCTCACAAGCTACTATGAACACTCTGAGCATCTTGCTGACCTGGCAAAACTGTTACAAGGCCTCATTATCCTCGGCTCCTACGCCGAGTAGACACGCTTTCGAGAGCAGAGTTGAAGAAGCCAAGTCATCCAAAAGGTACGACAGCGTCTGATCATCACTTTCCTCAGGAAGCTACCATGTTTATGATGAACGCAATATAAATGGGAATCTCTCCTAGCAACTGATGCGGACAATCAATATGTATTATCACGCCTCTGAAAAAGCACCCAACTTCCTCCTCCAGTATTACCATTGCAAGCAGGCACATAAGAAAAGTCGAACTGACGTATCTCAAGCGATATCAATGCATTAATTTTAGATTACTTGACGATGGAAGGATACCCGGATGCAGCCGCTAAATTTTCCCGAGAGGCGAATCTCCAATCACATGAAGACGGTCTGGCTATCCGCGCGCGACAGACCATCCAAAGTCACATTCACAAGGGCGATATTAAAGCTGGTATTGAAGCGCTGAACGACCTTGACCCGGAGGTGAGTTTGAAATGGTGACATCTGGCCCTCCAGGGATTGCACATGATTAGAACTCGAGTTTTTACATGCACCACGCATATAGCTGTTTACAGCGTGTGATGAGACACAACCACTAGCTTATGATTTCACTTTCCCAACAATTTATCAATGACAATTATCAGTACTGTCACAATCATGGCACTAATGGAAGGATAGATATTAGACGAAGACAAGGCGCTCCATTTTTCCCTTTTGAGACTACAGTTAGTGGAACTTATACGGTCTTGCAATGAGACTGGGGATATTGCCCCAGCTCTGAAATTCGCCACTGAGCAGCTGGGGCCGCGGGCCCCGACGAATTCAAAGTTTCTGGATGATTTGGAGAAAACCATGGCATTGCTTTTATTCCCTGCAGACGCGCTTGAACCCCAGCTCGCCGCTCTTCTGGACCCTGAACTTCGCCGTGCAGCGGCCGACAGCGTGAACAAGGCTATTCTGGAGAAAATATCCACCCGGCGTGAGGCAGCGATTCGCCATCTAGTCAGGCTCCGAGCTTGGGCTGAGAACAAAGCCCGGGAAAAGAGTATCAACCTTCCTGATCGACTTGACATTGGCTTACGCGGTGATGATCACATGCAGGAACAAACCGCGACCGCTGCGGACGGACATGAACGCATGGTCATCTGACGACGCCTTTGACCAGCCGAATCAATTTTCATGGTTGCATGATTTTTCCTCCGTCACATGTTCCCAAGTTCTTGTCGTATCTTCTGGTTGGTGACAATGAGCTTTTGCTTGACTATTTTCGTATAAAACCGAGTCGGCTTAATGACCGCCTGCAAGTCAATCATTGATGTTAATGGTGACAAGAGGCTGGGCGTTTTTTTTCTTTTTTCTCGAAGCGACCAATGGGTCGTTGTATAATTCAAATAGGCTTAGATGGCATTGTAGTATACCACAACTGGATTGTTTCACAACCTGACTGGTGGTCTTTACTTCTAAGTGGCCATCGCTAGGGGAAACGTCTCTGCCACTATTTAAACAGTAACTGCCTGACATGACGACATATGACCTCGATGATTCATTTGGACGTTGGGTCGATCTTGATTTATTTTGCTCATGGTAGATAAATATAGTGATAATGGCTTAAATCCTAATGCACAGATATTCTTTCACTACGCGCTACCTCAACCCAATTACTTGGTGCGAACATGTTTCAGCTTCTTCGGCGAGTAGAGGAAGTTATTCGCGTACGCTTTTGGAGTGAATTTGCGCGAGTTTGGTTCTTGGACGAAATACTCGTAGCCTTGTTTCTCCGCGAAATGAATTGCCTGTTCCTTTGACTTGAAGTTGACGTGGGTGCCTTGCATAAAATCTCCGGAAGACTGCCAGCCCATGAGCGGGTTTTCCCAGCGATGGCCCTTGGCAAGAATGTCCCAGTCTATGCGCCAGCGCTCTGTTCTGAAATCGCCCGACTGAGTTGCTGGTTTAGATTCTTTATAGATTCTGTTTGGCGTGAGCAAAGAGAAAGCATGACAAGACATGGGACGACATACCGAACGGTTCGAGCCTGTAACTCGACGGGTGCACCCGAAAGGACAGCAGCAGGCAGAATATCTTCACTGCCATCCTGCACACGCGTTGCGACGGGGGTAAAGGTTCTTTCTGAAGAGTAAGCTTCACAACGCCTGGAGGAGACAAACTTTGAGTGCTCACGATGTAGCTTTGTCGGCAGGAACTTCGTAGTTGGGTCGGCTAGGGACGACTTCCACAGGAACCCCAGAGGCTGAAGTCAGCCAGCTCTGAAAGCGCCTGGAGGTTGCCGACATGCTCGATTGATGGCGTTCGGCGCTTCTGAGCAGCCTGCTCGAGTAGGTTGCTCGTAAAGAAGCCATTGGGTGACGTCGATATCTTTATGGTACTGGTAGAACGAGAACGAGAACGAGAACGAGAACGAGAACGAGAACGGGAGGCTGAATCTAAAGAAGCATTTACTACTTAGGTTAAGTAGGTAGGCAGACGAAGGGTCGAGGTAAATACGTCGGGTGAGCCACTGCCGGAGTTTAACCAAGCATCCACCTGTGGCAAAACCACACCCGGTTGCATGCTCACAACCGTGCATCACTTTCTCGTCGCGAAAGACACATACTGCGCCTCATCAAATCGAAAAGCCTGGCGATTATCCGAAACAATGAGCTTCGTCACTCGCCGAGCGCTTTCTACGCTCATCCCCCCCAAGGTATGCTATGTCGACGGCTACAAAACCATGGTTTGGTTCTTGCTAATGATATTTGCTCAAGGTTGCTTCTCCCAAGGTATGAATTTCTGCGATGTTTTTTTTTTTTTCCAACGACAGTCGCAGGACCCGTTTCGAGCTCGATTGAATTAAAATCAGGAACGTGGTCTTGTTTGCAAAGGATCGGGTGGAAATGGTGATGAAGCTTCGTGAGTCTGGGCAGGCTAAAAGTTCGATCTCTACAGGCAATCGGCGGTGCTCCCGATGCACTCCGTATGCAGCGCGTCGTCAGTTTCTACGAAAAGCTCCCTCGAGGTCCCGTTCCCCAAGCCCAAGCCAAGGGCCTACTTGGTCGCTACCAGGCCAAGTATTTTGGCGACAAGACTTCGGTAAAGCGTGAGTGCTTTGTGTCAGAAAACACCGGACCAACGCGGAGACTGACATATTCTCAGCCCTTGTCCATGCCCTGGTCTTCTTGGTTGGCATTGGCTACGCCCAGAACTATTACTTCCATCTACGTGAGTCCCCATGTCTGTTTGGATGCCCATATGATCCGAAACGCTTGCTGAAACAGGTCACGCAATAGGCCATCACAAGAATAACGCCCATTAGTGGGGGGTTGGAGGGTGAACTTGTGACGCCTTGGGTTGGCATCTGAGCGATGAGGGAACTAGAATTTTGCTCGTGCTACGGAAGCACTGCTTATATATTATTATATTTGTAGTAGTTCTCTGTAGTCGAGTGTGTCATGGCCAATTTAAAACAAATAAATGATTCACAGTGGTTTGTGTTTGTTTCTCAAAACTTAATATATCATGTGATGTTATTCCTATTGCTACCTATATTACTTGTGTGGTTTTTGTCAGGCAAGAAGCAGGCCGGCCTCGTTGCAAATTGTTCAAGGTATATACTGCCAGTCCGAAACAACCGTTTAGTAAGCAGTGGGACGGCACATGCTTTTAGGAAAGGGAAAGGGGCTTGTTAAATACCGTGGAGGCGCAAGCGGCTGCGAAAACGGCATGGCCAGCGCATAAAATCTTTGTGCGACACTTTCCTAACCAACAGTGGTTCGCCCTTTCCGCCAAGAAGTTTTTTTAAATGGGTACTTACCCATTGGCAATACGAACTCAAGACGTCGCCATTTTTCTTCAGACGCAGGTAAATTGGCATGTCACCTAGGTACCTAGGTACCTAGGTACCAAGTAGGTAGGTACTTACCCAGTTTGCTGCCTCCGCGGCCCCGGTTGGCCACTCACTGCCTTGCTGCATCTGCCTTGGCAGGCACATACATAGCAGGTACCTGTTGTTAGTACCTACACCATTACAGTATGTGCCCTTCTACCTGGAATGGACATAGGCCCTACCCACACCCAACCAACCCCCTTGGCCCCTTCCCACCTTAGCTCGTATTGTCTGGCCTGTCGAATGAACAAGACTGATCGTTATCCACACCAACCCTTCCCTTATTCAGCTCCGCCTTTTTTTCCCTCCTCCCCGAGCCCTCCTCCCCGAGCCCTCCTCCCCGAGCCTTTCCCTCCCCAACGAACAGAAAAAGGAGAGGCCACTACGAGGTGTCTCAACGCCTTCTCGGTCTCTCAAAACGCTAAATCTTTCGCTCTTTCAATCACGTCCTTCCCCATAAGTCATCACTCTTTCATGCGTGTATCTTGTGTCATTGGATCTTCATCACCCGTTATCTTGCAGCCAAGCTAATTTAGGACGACGCAACACCCATCAGCTCGTTCTTGGGTGCGTTTGGAGCCGCTCTTGGTTGCGCTCTACTGCCCTGCCTGGATATTCTACTCTTCTTGAAGTGTCGCGGCAGACGCTGTCAGTTGGCTTTACAGCCATTGCCTATGGCCGAACTGGGCTGAATTGACAACAATGTCGGGATATACGGGCGGTCACAACGACCGTTACGATGATGGCTACGGTCACCATGGTGAAGGCCACCCCGCTGGTGATTCATACTACCAAGACGACCAGTACTACGACAACGGATATGATGCCCGTGGTGCGCCCGGTGCACAAGGCGCACATGGTGGAGAAGGATTCTATGACGAATCGTAAGTTCAAGTCCGCATCCCTCCCGCTCATGCAGCACTTCCGTCGCCCGTTCCTGACCTCCGATAGTGGATATTACAACGCAGACCCGAACAATCCATACCACCAGGATGGCGGCTATTACGATGGTCACGATCAGTATCAGGATGAATATTACAATGGCCAAGGTGCCTACCAAGAGCAGGACTATCATCAGGGATACGGTGCCCAAGGTGGCCGGCAAGGCTCCGAGGAAGATTCCGAGACGTTCAGTGATTTTACAATGAGGTCTGACATGGCTCGAGCCGCCGAAATGGACTACTACGGCCGTGGTGATGAGCGACACAACAGTTATGGAGACGGCCAGCGCGGATATCGACCCCCCTCGTCACAAATTTCTTATGGTGGCAATCGCTCCTCTGGCGCCTCAACTCCCAACTACGGCATGGAATATGGCAATGTCCTGCCTGCTGGGCAGCGTTCGAAGGAGCCTTATCCTGCATGGACTTCAGATGCTCAGATCCCCCTTTCCAAGGAAGAAATCGAAGACATTTTCTTGGATCTGACAGGAAAGTTTGGCTTTCAGCGGGACAGCATGAGGAACATGTATGATCATCTCATGACGCTCCTTGACTCCCGTGCTTCTCGCATGACACCAAATCAAGCTCTGCTGTCCCTACATGCCGATTATATCGGAGGAGATAACGCCAATTACCGAAAATGGTACTTTGCTGCCCATTTGGACTTGGATGATGCCGTTGGCTTCGCCAATAGTAAGACCAAGGGATTACGTCGCAAGGCCAAAAACAAGAAGAAGAAGAAGAATGCCGACGACAACAACGAGGCTGAGGCGCTTCAAGATTTAGAAGGCGACGACAGCCTCGAGGCTGCCGAGTTTCGCTGGAAAACCCGCATGAATCGCATGTCACAACACGATCGAGTCCGACAGATTGCCCTATACTTGCTTTGCTGGGGAGAGGCAAATCAAGTACGCTTCATGCCCGAGTGTTTGTGCTTCATCTTCAAATGTGCTGATGATTACCTCAACTCTCCCGCGTGCCAAGCTCTTGTTGAGCCGATTGACGAATTCACGTATCTGAACAACGTCATCACCCCTCTCTACCAATATGTTCGCGATCAGGGCTATGAAATTCTTAATGGGGTATACGTGCGCCGTGAGAGAGACCATAAACACATAATCGGGTATGACGATTGCAACCAGCTTTTTTGGTATCCCGAAGGCATCGAGCGCATCGTGATGCAGGACAAGAGCAAACTTGTCGACGTTCCCCCGGCTGAACGCTATGCGAAGCTCAAAGACGTGAACTGGAAGAAGTGTTTTTTCAAAACCTACAAGGAGTCGAGGTCCTGGTTCCATCTTCTTGTCAACTTCAATCGAATTTGGATCATCCATCTAACGATGTTCTGGTTCTACACCTCTTATAACGCACCCTCCATTATATATGGCCCAAGCTACCAGCAGCAACTTAATCAGCAGCCGGCGTCATCTACAACTCTCGCGGCCGTGTCTATTGGTGGTAGCATTGCATCGCTGATTCAAATTCTTGCCACGTTGGCGGAGTGGGCGTATGTGCCACGTCGATGGGCCGGAGCACAGCACTTGACGAAGCGGCTCCTTGTTTTGCTCCTCATCTTTGCCCTTAATACTGCACCCGTGGTAAAAATTCTCATGTTTCCCACGAAGCTCAAGGGCAATTCTTTTGTGGATATTGACTACATTATTGGCATCGTCACCTTTATCATTTCTGTCATCACCTTTTTGTTCTTCTCAGTCATGCCGCTTGGCGGTCTGTTTGGCAGTTATTTGACAAAGAATTCGCGGCAGTACGTCGCCAGTCAAACATTTACAGCTAGCTGGCCCCGGCTGAAAGGGAACGACATGGCAATGTCGTTTGGCTTGTGGTTGACTGTTTTTGGTGCCAAGTTTGGGGAGTCGTACGTGTACCTGACTCTCTCGTTCCGAGACGTCATTCGGTACCTCTCCATCTACACTCCCGTTTGTCAAGGCGACTACATCATCAAGACGATGCTATGCAAGTACCACAACTATGTTCTCCTTGGTCTGATGGCCTTTACCGACTTGATCTTCTTCTTTTTGGATACGTATCTCTTCTACGTTCTCCTCAACACCATCTTTTCAATCGCCCGATCGTTTTACATCGGCTCCTCTATATGGACACCGTGGAGAAACATTTTCTCTCGTCTTCCCAAACGCATTTACTCCAAGGTTCTAGCAACGACGGACATGGAGATCAAGTACAAACCCAAGGTTTTGATCTCGCAAGTTTGGAATGCCATTGTAATCTCCATGTACCGCGAGCATTTACTGGCTATAGATCACGTGCAAAAACTGCTCTATCATCAAGTTCCCTCTGAACAGGAAGGCAAAAGAACATTGAGAGCCCCTACGTTCTTTGTCTCACAAGAAGATCATTCTTTCAAGACCGAGTTCTTTCCTAGCCAGAGCGAGGCTGAACGTCGAATATCGTTCTTTGCTCAATCTCTATCTACACCGATTCCCGAGCCGCTTCCGGTAGACAATATGCCAACGTTCACGGTCATGATTCCTCACTATAGCGAGCGAATTCTCCTTTCTCTACGCGAAATCATTCGCGAGGACGAACCGTATTCCCGCGTCACTCTCTTGGAATATCTCAAGCAGTTGCATCCACATGAATGGGACTGTTTTGTCAAAGATACAAAGATTCTTGCCGATGAGACTGCACAGATGAATGGAGAGCCGGAGAAGAACGAAAAGGACACAGCAAAGAGCAAGATTGACGACCTTCCCTTTTACTGTATTGGGTTCAAGTCATCCGCTCCCGAGTATACGCTGCGAACGAGAATTTGGGCTTCACTCCGCTCGCAAACCTTGTATCGCACTATATCTGGTTTCATGAATTACAGCAGAGCCATCAAGCTTCTGTACAGGGTGGAAAATCCCGAGGTCGTTCAAATGTTTGGTGGGAATTCGGACAAACTCGAAAGAGAGTTGGAGCGAATGGCGCGTCGGAAGTTCAAGATCGTGGTCTCCATGCAGCGCTACTCCAAGTTCAACAAGGAGGAAATGGAAAATGCCGAGTTTTTGCTGCGAGCTTACCCTGACCTCCAAATTGCTTATTTGGATGAGGAGCCCCCCCTAGCGGAAGGCGAAGAACCGCGACTGTACTCGGCACTCATAGACGGCCACTCGGAAATCATGGAGAACGGAATGCGCCGACCCAAATTCAGGATACAACTTTCTGGCAATCCCGTGTTGGGTGACGGCAAATCTGACAATCAGAATCACTCGTTGATATTTTACCGGGGCGAATATATTCAGCTTATTGACGCCAACCAGGACAATTACCTGGAGGAATGTCTCAAAATTCGCAGTGTGCTGGCCGAATTTGAAGAAATGAAGACGGACAACATATCTCCATATACACCCGGTGTAAAGAACGAAACAAGAACACCGGTTGCCATTCTTGGTGCAAGAGAGTATATTTTCTCTGAAAATATCGGCATCCTGGGCGACGTCGCCGCTGGAAAGGAGCAAACATTTGGTACTTTGTTCGCCAGAACACTGGCGCAGATAGGAGGCAAGCTCCACTATGGTCATCCTGATTTTCTCAATGGAATTTTCATGACGACGCGTGGTGGTGTGTCCAAGGCTCAGAAGGGACTGCACTTGAACGAGGATATTTTCGCCGGTATGAATGCCATTCTTCGTGGCGGCCGAATCAAGCACTGCGAGTATTACCAATGCGGCAAGGGTCGTGATCTTGGTTTCGGCTCGATTCTCAATTTCACAACGAAGATTGGTACTGGTATGGGCGAACAGATGCTCTCCCGCGAATACTACTATCTTGGCACACAGCTACCCCTTGATAGATTTCTGTCATTCTATTATGCTCATCCAGGCTTCCACGTCAACAACATGTTCATCATGCTGTCGGTTCAGCTGTTCATGCTTTGCTTGCTGAATTTCGGAGCTTTCAGGCACGAGACCATACCTTGTGATTACAACCCGGATAAGCCGCCGACGGATCCCCTCTTTCCCACAGGATGCGCAAACACCGACGCAATGATGCAATGGGTGCAGCGCAGCATCTTCTCCATCTTCTTCGTCTTCTTCCTCTCATTTGTCCCCCTCCTTGTACAAGAGCTTACGGAGAGGGGAGTCTGGCGTGCCCTGGTGCGGTTTCTGAAGCAATTTTTCTCGCTGTCTCTCTTCTTCGAAGTGTTCGTTTGCCAGATTTACGCGAACTCTGTGCAGCAGGATCTCTCATTTGGAGGCGCTCGGTATATCGGTACCGGGCGTGGGTTCGCCACTGCTCGGATTCCATTTGGCGTCCTGTACTCCCGTTTTGCCGGCCCTTCGATTTACTTTGGAGCGCGGTTGCTGATGATTCTTCTATTCGCTACTGTCACGGCCTGGCAAGCCGCCCTGACCTACTTCTGGATTACACTTCTAGGCCTAACAGTCTCTCCTTTTCTCTACAATCCTCACCAGTTTGCTTGGAACGACTTCTTTATTGACTATCGAGACTTTCTGCGATGGTTGTCCCGGGGCAACTCGAGAAGCCACGGGCAATCCTGGATCGCCTTCTGCCGTCTTTCTCGAACGAGGACTACGGGATATAAGCGCAAGGCACTTGGGGATGCCTCTGCAAAATTGTCTGCCGACGTTCCACGAGCTGCCATTGCCAACATATTCTTCTCCGAAATTCTGTCTCCTTTACTGCAAGTTGTTTGGACTATGGTACCATACCTGTTCATCAACGCGCAGAGTGGTGTGAACAAGACCAACAACGCGGACAACCAGAAGTACACCGCACCCACTTCTGCCCTGATTCGAGTACTTGTTATATCAGTTGCACCCATAGGTATCAATGCTGGGGTTCTCGCTGCCATGTTTGGAATGGCCTGCTGTATGGGCCCAGTTCTCAGCATGTGCTGCAAGAAGTTTGGCAGCGTCTTGGCCGCCATAGCACATGGCCTTGCCGCTGTTTTCATGCTGATTTCTTTTGAAGGCATGTTCTTCTTGGAGGGCTTGAACTTCGCCCGCACATTGGCCGGCATGATCGCCGTGATTTCCATACAACGCTTCATCTTCAAGTTGATCGTCGCCCTTGCACTTACTCGCGAGATGAAGACGGACCAGTCCAACATCGCATTCTGGACAGGTAAATGGTACTCGATGGGCTGGCATTCTCTTTCACAACCTGGTCGTGAATTCTTGTGCAAAATTACCGAGCTGAGCATGTTTGGCGCCGACTTCATCCTTGGCCACTGGCTTTTGTTTATGATGTTGCCAGTGGTTCTCATTCCGCAGGTCGACAAACTTCATTCTACAATGTTGTTCTGGCTCAAACCCAGGTATGTTGCCATTTCATCCATCTCGTCACGAGCATAGGCTTACCGTGCTGTAGTCAGCAAATTCGTCCTCCTATATACTCTATGAAGCAATCAAAGCTTCGACGTAGGCGGGTAGTTCGATACGCGGTGCTTTACTTCGTCTTGTTTGTATTTTTCGTCGCACTGATTGCCGGTCCTGTTGCTCTTAAGAAGGTGATGAAGGATAAGGATCTCAAAAGCTTCTATGACAAGCTCAACTTCAAGGGCATAGGACCGTTGATGCAGCCGAATTTCCTGTCACACGACGACACACAAGCTAGCAGCGAAACAGGGACAGGCGCCCCCGGCTACACATTTCCAGCTGGGTATGGTCCGACAAGCAGCGCTCCTCAGGCTGCGTAGTCGACGATGGCTCAAGTTGGATTTCGGGTACGACGTACACCAAGGACCATTCAATGCACAGAAAAGCTGGATGGCTTGTGGATAAGTGATGAATGGTATCTCAGACTGGTAGGCTGTTGTCGTTTAAATCACAAAGCATGTTTTATGTATTTAAAATCAGATGAGAGGTGTTTTATGTTTGTGTCTAGTTTTTGTTCGGGTTATGTATTAAGCCAATATTAAATTTAAAGTCTGTTTTAGAACGTTGTAAAACATTTTTGTTTAAAGTTATATATAAAAAGTTTTATTTTTATAAATTATATATATATAACTTTTTATTTTTATTTTTTTATATAAGATGTATAAAAGGCCTAATAGTTATTACAAAGCTATTTTAAATATTTAATTTAATATAAGTACTAGTTTATATGTACACATACTATATATAATATTAAGTTTAATATTTCTAAATTATTTTTAAGTTATAGTTTTTTGTTACAGTATAGTCCGTGACTGTGTATCCCTACATATAGAAGACGGATTTATTATATAGCTAGTAGATAATAACTAACTTACACCATATACTTAACTATATAACTTAATAATAGTATATATAAGTGCATTTAATAACCCTTTTATAATAATATTAATAACAGATTTATAGTTACTTTTAACTAACTATATAATAAATCTACTATATAATAACTAATAATAATTACTTATATTCTTTATATAAGGTTTTAATTAAGAATTAAGGATTTACTGCTTTTAGTTAGTAAGATATATTAAATTAAACTATTAAATTACTAGGTCTTGATAAGTAAGACTATTTTAGTTAAAGTATTAAAATTACTATTGTTAATAAGTAAAGTATTGTACTAAAACATTAAATTTACTACTTATAAGCAAGGCTATAAGCTAAGAAGTAAGAAGGATTTAATAAAACTTATATTTAAATTATCAAGTTTATACTAAAAATTAAATAACTACTAAATATAAGCTATAATTATTACTAAAAATAAACTTTATTATATTTATACTCTTTATAAATACCTTAGGTTATATTTAAACCTGTTAGAATCGCTCGTCTTAAGGATGGAAGGGATACACAATAGTAACTAGGAATTATAGGTTATACGCATAATACGCATGCCCTAATTAGCTGGATTACTATGTTATATAACCTAGGGCAGTACTATAGCTATAACACCACACTTCTATATTGTCCCCCTCTTTTCCCTTTAGATAATTATAACTATATAGAAATCAGACCTTTATTACCCCCCCCCCCCACGTTATTACTGCAGTAATTGCACCCTGTGAAACTAGTACTAATTAGTGGTTATTATAACTATAAATTGGCTAGGAATTAACAGAAGAGACGAACTTCTAATATAATACACTTATTTACTTAATTACGCAGAATCTGTTGTTTATGCTACTTAAAAGCAACTTTTTCTATTATTATTAACTTTTGCTACTTATTTACAATTATTAAGAAAGTTTTTTTATAGAATTTACCCTTTATTATTAATTTACTATTAGTCTATAATTAAAGTATCTTCTTTACTATTTATTACAGAAAAAACACTAAAAATGGCTTTAACTTCTACTACTAAAGCTAATTAACCTATTTAAGACTCTCTTCCTATAAAACTTTAAAAGTATTTTAACTACTTTATAGAGAAATAAGCTAAAGCTAATAAATAAATTAACCCTAAAAAAGCTATAACTTTTAAACTTTATAACAAATTTACTTACTATATTAACTAGTATAAATTTAGTAACTAGTAAGGTACTAGGTTTTTATTTATATATTAAGAAGACTTTAAAGAATAAAATGCTAATATTTTTAAGAAAATTACCCCTAAGGTCTAATAAGTACTTTAAGATATTCTTTAAGATTAAGGAATTAATATGTAAGAAGGATTATAAAGACTAATTAACTATATACTCACTAATTTAGTTAGTATAGATAATTCTGTTTTCTTTTCTAATAAAAAGCTCCTAATAGGAAATAATACTATTAATACATTAATGTTAATAATAACCTTACCTCCCCCTAACCCTTTTAACCCTCCTACTAAAGAAATAACAATTAAAATAACAATTCCCTCTCCCTTAGAATAATAATCTATATTAAAGGAAATTACTAATATAAACTAAAAAGCCTTAAACTCTCTTACTAGAGTTTATAATAAGGAAAATAAGTATTTTAAAGCACTTTTTAACTTTATATATTCTAAAGTCCTAATCTTTAAGGATATTTATATAGTATAAGGAATTTTACCTAAGTTATACCTGTTTATACTATTAATAATACTTATAGGTAATGCCTATAAGTATTACCTTAAGAAATTTAGTAAAAGACTTATTTTATTTAATATAATAACTAAGTAAATAAAAGAAAACTTTAAGACTAAAGAAAATTAAAAATTCTACTAAATATGATTTTAAGAGATAAAGTTTTATTATATTATAGCTAAAAATCTAATAAAAACTAAACTTAAATATTTAGAATTAATAATTTAATAGCTCTTAGACCTATTTAATAGTCTTTACCCCCCCTTTAAGAAAGATATAATCCTTAGGCACTAACTAGAAATATCTGTTTAAAATAGCCCTAAATTTAACTAAATAACCTACGTCTAAACTAATACCTATAAAGGCATAGTTAGTAATATTTACCACTGCCTTATAACAAAAGATATAATAAAACCTATTTTAAAATTATTTATAAGCTAATAAATTACAAGAGAAAGCAAGTACTAACCTTAAAACACTACCCTAAGCACTAATATAGTCTTGTTTACTAACTAACGATATTTATAAGCTTCCTAACCTTAAAATAAAGCTGAATTTAAGAAATGCTTTATTTATTATAAAGAAGGATGTTAGTTAACTAATTATCCTATCTCTAAATAAAAGAAAGTAAAAGAAATCTAGTAGAGCAACTAAAGGCATAAATCCCCTCCTTTTAAACATTAATTTCACGTATTCTTATAAGCATTTAAAGGTAAAGATAAAGAGTTATTACCCCTAAACAGCAGGGATAAGGATAAACACAAAAAGGCTACCTAAAACGCAGCATTTATTGCCTTTAAAGAAGAAAAGGTATAAAGTAATAGAAAAGCATAAGAAAACCTTATATTTATAACTTTCTTTATATAAGCACCTAATCCCCCTCTCTTTTCTACCTTAACTATAAATTTCCTATAAGATAATGCCTTTAAACACACGTTATTTATTAAAGACCCTTATAACTATAATACTAATAAAACCACACAAAAGCAGGTATTTTTTATAAATTTATAATATACTGTAAAAACGTTTTATAGTATCCTTCTAAATACTAAAGCAGCTAGAATTTCAACTGCTAGCTAAGATTAAGTTAAAGCATTAATATGCCTTATAACAGACCTTATAATTAAGCCTTTTTTTAACTAGAGAACTATTAACTTTAGTGCTAGAAGTGTAACCTTAAATGGCATTTTAAAGCTTCTTATAATCTTTAGTATGATTTCTTTTTATATTCTTAATCGTACTATGCCTTTCCTATATTTTATTATAAATATAAATAAAATAGGTGTTAAGCTTAATAATCTTAAGAATCTCCTTATCTAAAGAGAAAAAAAAGTACCTATTATTAGAAAATAAGGATATTCTTTGTAAATAATTAGTTCCTAAGAACCTGCTGTTTTTATGCTTTTAAAAGCAGAAATTTGCTAACTTTATTATTAATTTAGCCACCCTTTAATTAACTAACTGTATAACTTTCTTGCTAAGGCTGGTAAAGATTTTAATAGAGCTAATATAAGAAGGATTACATATGCCTGCTACTAATGTTAAATAATCGCTAAGGCTCCTAATAGATTTAAGTTTACCCTTAAAGATAATTTTAAATTTAATTATAAGGTTCTTATTAATATTATATAAATTAATAAAAAGCCTGTTCTTTATATTATTAACTTAATAACTTTATTTTAAGCCGCTTGCTTTCTTAGACCCTAATAATAAAAAGCTTAAGATATTTAGAACGCCCTTAAGAAGTGTTAAATTAATATATATCTTAGTCCCCCAGACTAGATAGTTTATAATGCTAAAAGAAACTTTACTTTTAGTAAATTTAGGTATTTAGCTTAACTATTATTAATTAATATTAATAAAGTTCCTATTAAAGCATATAATAGCATTAGAAAACTTAAGCAATATCACGCCCCTCTTTAAAGAGTATATAATATTATTAAGACTAAAGCTTACAGTTTTCTCTTAAAAGAACAGATACTTTAAATAGCTGTTAAAGCAGTTAATAACTCTGCCGGCCTAAATAGCCTTATTTTAACCCTCTTAGTCTTTAAAATATATCTAAGGATAATAAATAATTCTCCCCTAAGCCTTAAAGTTACTTAGAGAGCTAAGATACTTTAAAAAGCAATAAATAAAGCAAGGTATAATCTTATAAGGTATTAAGTTAACAATGCCCTTAACACTTAAAATGGCCTAATAACCCTACTAACACATAATCTCCCCTTAAACTCTAATATATAAGTTTATTATAAGAAAGGTAAATAAACTAGCTTATATAAGCTTCTTTTAATAAAAGGAAAGACTTATATTATTAAGATGCCTTATAGCCCTATAAAGTTTTAATTTATAGTTATTAAGCTATACATTACTTTACTAGAAGCAAAGACTTCTTATAAGGATAACTAAGCTTAAAATAAGAAAGCTATAGAAATAGCTTTAACCTCCTAAGAAGGGTAAGGCCTATGCCTAAACAACCCAGACCAGGAAAACGCTAAGATTAATAAAATTATTTACAAGACTTCCCCTAATAAAATTATTTATAAGACTCCCCTTAATAACCCTATAAATTTAACATAAAGAGGCCGTAAAAGACCTTAGAAATACCCTTAACCAGAAGCTTTCCTTATAGAGAAAGAAAAGGCAGATTTTTAACTTATAATTAACCTCTGCACATAAGGAAAAATAACCACGCCTAGAGAACTATTTAAACTCTTTAATAAGGCTAAGATTAAAAAGTCGACAACACCGCGGATACGATGCGGTATTACGCCTAAAATGAAAAAGAAGCATAAAATCAGATTTCTTATTATTAATTACCCCCCCTAGTAATAGTGCATTACATAAGGGAAGTAAGCAGTATAAGGGGTATAATAACTAACAAATTTTTATATAAATCTATAATTAATAGAGAATAAGGCACTACCTAGGAAGAAACATAATATTAAGAAGAGAATCCTAGAGTAATAGTAGTATAAGAAAAACTAAAAAATAAAATAAAATTACTAAAGGAATTAATAATAAAAGTTATTCTAAAGGTAAAAATAATAAAAGTATAGGCTTTTATTAGAACTTTTATATAAATTACTAGAAATATAAAAGGAAAGATAGCCTAAGCAAGAACTAATATAAAAGGCCTATAGGCCTTAATTATAAAAGCAGTTAGTAGTAAAGTAAAAACCATAGTTAAAAAGGTAGTTAAGGAGGTAATAAAGGCTATTCCTAGGACTAAATTAGTAGTTAGGGGGACTTAGATAAATATTATAGCTTATAGAGTTATAAGGCAGAATATAATAATACCTTTGGCCTAAATAGAGGGTATAGTAATACTAGCCTGTTATTACTAGGAAGCATTAGTAAAGGAAAGCACTATTAGTAAGGCAGTTAAGAACAGATTACTAGGAGAGATTATAAAGGCAGTAAATAGTGCTATTAGTGTAAAGGAGGTAGTAGTAGCATGCTAATTATAAAGTAGAAATATAGTTATTATATTTATAAAAATAAGGAGGAAATAGAAGGAAAACACGGCCTAAGTAGGAGTTGCCTTTAGACCTAAGGCGGAAGTAAATAAGAAGATGTTTAGTGAAATTATTAAGGGATTCCTAATATAATTAATAAACCATATTATAATTAAGAATATAAGGAAGAATATTAAAAAGGAGAATAGTTTAAATATAGTAAAGATAATAATATAAAAGCTAAAGGGAACAGTAATAAAGGCACTACTAGTAGTTAGTGTTAAAGGCACTAAGGCAGCAAACTGCTTATACTATAGAGAAATAGTATACTAGGCAGAGATTTTTAATACTAAGCTATATAATAAGATAATCTACCTAAAGTAATATTATAACTACTATAAGATTAGGTATATTATTAGGTACTATAAGGAGAAGGTAAAATATAGCAGGTATACTACTAAAAAACACCCTAAGGGAAAGAGAACTTGCCTAATATTAATAGGTAAGGTACAGGAGAAATACCTAAATTATATAAGAGCATATCTAGCATAGTCTTAGCTATGCTTAGTAAGTAATAATAAATAGTAGTAGGTAAGGGAGGCTTATGCTATAAGGCTGCTGTTCTTCTATAGCTATTAGCTAGAGGCCGTGACAGCTGCCATAGGCAAGGGTTATTATAGAGAAGAGACTAGGGGACTAATAGAGAGGTAGCTAAAGGGAAGGAGCATATAACTAAGGGGCCCTTTTATAAGATAAAGATATAAGCTATAATTAGGATAACAGAGACTAGCAGAGGAAGGCATAATACTAGCCTTTTTATAACTAACTAGAGAGCAGAATAATACTAAAGCCAGCCTAACTAGGGTGCTCTAAAGCATATAATAGAGTATATAATTAAGGTTATATACTAAAATATACAGAAGAAAAGCAACTTAGTATATTTAGTATTAGGGCATAGTGTTAGCCCTAAGGTAATAGCTATCTAGGAACGAGGAGGTTATAATAATATACTACTAAATTTATCTTAAAAGCACTATATATTAGTAATATATAGTAGAAGAATAGCGATTTATATATACTAAAAGGTTAAGACAGGATATTAAACTATAGGAAAGGGGAAGGATTAGTATAGTATTAAGCTATATAAAGTAGAGGTATATAATATCTACTCCCTAGCTTATAAAAGGGAGTGGCAGATACCTTTATAACACTTTGCTAATACCTAGGCAAAGGGCTAGAGTGTGTTTATAAGGGACTTTAACTAACATTACCCCTTATAGGATAAATTTAGCCAAACATCTCTAAGGTATAATAAGATATTAAAATTTATAATAAGGTAGTAACTCGGCCTAGCTATGCCATTTAGGGAAGTAATAAAGAGAGAACATAGCAGCAGGGATAGTAATATTAACTATATATAGACCACTTATAACGTTAGTATTAAATTTATTAGTCTAGTAGAAATCGCCGGATCTAACCATATGCCCTAGCTTATTAGCATTAGAATAAATAAGGAATTAAGCAACAGCCTAGGGTTAGTCTAGGGTTAAAGGATAGCGGACAAGAACCTTATTATAGCAAAGGCTTTAAACAGGCTTAAAAAGAAGGGGTTAGAGCTTTTACTATATAACTAGCAAGAAATTAATAACTATATATAGTAGCTTACCTAATAGCTTATAGAAATAGCTAATATAATAGCACCTAAGCGACCTTAAGGGCATAGTAAACTATAACCTTAGTAAAATAAAAGGGTAAGGGATGTAATAGCAGAGGCAAGATGTGCTAATAGGTAGTAGTAGTAATAATAGACATAGGAAGCATAGCAGGCCTTAACAAAAGCTATAAAAAAATAGAATTATATTATCTTAAAGGAGAAAAGAAGTAGCTAGTAATAGGCAGTTAGTAAGTTATTTAGGTCTAAAGGGAGTCTTTAGACCTTAGAGTATTAGGCCTGGCTATAGAGTAAACTTTCTCCTAAGAGGTAACAGGTCTTACTACTAACCTGGCTAGGAGATAATAGTAGGGAGGAGATAGTAAAGGTTATATATAAGGGTAAGGCAAGGGCATTTATAAAGAGGTTCTTCTCTTTATTTATAGCTAGGGCTTTAGGTCTAAAGGCAGAGGAGGGAATAAGATACTATAATAATAATTAGGCAGTTTCTGTGTTTATAAAGGAGGAAATTAAAGAAGTTATAAAGAATATGGCGAGTTAAAAAGCCCTAGGGCTAGATAAGCTGCTAATAGGTTTCCTTAAGCTATGCAAAGCGGCCTTAATATTATGTTTAATATGCCTTGTAAATACATACTATAGTTTGGGATACTATCCGGCTTCCTTCTAATAAGTAAAGGTAGTAGTTTTATATAAACCTAGGAAGACCCCTAAGGAGTTAGGCAGACCAGGGGGGTAGAGGGTAATATCACTATTAAACACAATAGGCAAAGTAATTAAGGGAGCTATTATAAGGAGGATTACTAATACAGCAAAGGAAGGCTATATACTACTAGACATATAAATAGGCAATAGGGCTAGCAGGTTAATAGAGGTAGTACTAAGTACGCTAAAAGAGGTTATAAAGACAGCATAGTATTATTAGGGGATAGTATTATTATTATAGCTAGATATTACTAGAGCGTTTAACACTATTAGCTATAAACAATTAATTTATACTATAAAGGAGTTAGAATTACTAGGGTAAATGGCTAAATAGGCATAGGGCTTTACATTAGGAAGAAGAGTATAATTAGCATTTAATGGATATATTATTAAGGAAATCCAAGTTACTGCAGGGGTGCTGTAAGGGTTGCTAGCATCTCCTATCCTCTTTCTGCTTTATATAACACTACTATATTAAAGATTAGCAGCAGCGGAATTAATATTAATACTAGGGTTCTTAGATAATATAAATATTATAGCATATAAAAAAATAGCAAAGGAGACCAAAGTATAACTAAAAAGAGCCTAGAGAATATATAAGGAGTGGTTAAAGGAATATAGGCTAAGGTTTAACCTAGGAAAGAGCAAGCTAATATACTTTATAAGAAAGAGGCAGGTAATTATAATAATAATCTAACTTAAAAGAACAATAATACAACCAACTTAATTAGTATAATTCTTAGGGGTTTAGATTTACTAGAAGCTTTATTAGTTAACTTATATAGAGAAGGTAAATACTAAGTTATTACAGCAGAAGTTAGTACTTATAGTGCTAGCTATATCTATATAAGAATGCTAACTAGAGTGTGTAAGATCCCTTTATACACAGGTAATAAGAAGCACAATAGCCTATAAAGCCGGGATATACTACACCTATAGTGAGTTAGAAGGGGTAGCATAGGGGGTAGTAAAGGCATTTATAAGGAAACAGAATAAATACTTAAGGCGGGTTATAAGGGCATATAAGGTAATACTAGTAACACTCTTAAAGACAGAAGCAGCAGTGCTGCTAATAAATCTATACTTTAATTATATTAAGTAATGATTTTACTAAAGACTTAAGGATAGTAGCATAGGTAAGAAGATATAACAGGCATACAATTTAATAGTATTACAGCTATAACACTAAGAAAGAGGCCGCTAACGTAACTATTATAAGGCATTTCCTAATGCCCCCCCCCCCCTCCCTAGCAGCCTTATAGCTAGATAGGAATTAAAAAGAGAGTGGGAAAAACAGTAGATATAGCAGAGATATAAGGCTTAGATAAGAAGAGGACAGGTAAAAGTAATAGCAGTAAATAAGGAACCTAACTTTAAGAGCATAAAAAAAATAGTACAGCTTTATAATAGCCTGCTTAAGTATAAATCTACAGCCCTAGTATAGCTTTAAACAGAAAAAATAAGGCTAAATACCTTCCTTTATAACAGATAGGTGCCTAAGGTAACTTTACTAATATATTAATACTAGGGAGAAGATAAGGATATCTACTACCTTATCCTGTTATGCCTAGAATATAACTATTTAAGACTAATTCTAGCAGTGCCTATAATAAGAGATCCATAGAAACTTAGGGCGGTACTTAATAATAAGAAGCTAGCACTAAATATTATAAAGTAGGTGCTTTTAACTAAATAACTTTAGTAGTATAGGTTAGCAAAGGAGCTTAGTAAGGCATAGCAGATATATAATAATAAGGCTAAGAAAGGGACTAGAGATAATAGAAACAATAGAATAGAGGAGGAAGAGCCGGACTAGGAGGGGAGGTGCTTATAGGGGGTTTTTACTAACATACTAACCTTTTATATAAAGTATAACCATACTTCTGTTATTGTTTGTAGTTCTAGGGAACTAGTAAATATCCTATACTAATGGTTGGAAATAATAAAGACTTTATACCAGAGGCTTAGCGGGAGCTATATAGAAGAATATAGGTTTTCTCCCCTATCTTAGGGTTTTTCCTATATTAAGAAGTTAGTTAATGGACTAGTTAGTGGCTCTAGCTACCTAGCGTATATGAATAATAATAAGGCTAAGATTAACACTCTACTAGTAAGAAATATGTTTAAATTTGTTTAATTTAACCCTTAAAAGTATAGAAGTAAGAGACTCTTTAGTTTATAAATAGTGCATAAGGTTAAGGGTAAAGTAACTAATTCCTTATATAAAAAATCACAATATATTATTTAAGGCTATAGTAACCATAGGAAAGAGGTTATTCTTATACAGTCCCCGACGATTTAAAGAGCTAGCTAGAGGCTTATTATTACTCTTACTTTATTATTAAAAAGAGAAGGCATTATGGCTTAGTTAAGGGATATTACCTAAGCATACGTGTAGTTATAAATAAAGCTTAATCATACAATCCTTATAAAGCTTCTAGTACAGATTATATACCTCTACCCGCTAGATGTTATTAGAGTTATAATAAAGCTGCTATATGGAATAGCAAAAGCAGGTATGTATTAATAGTTAACGTATTTTAATTATTATTGCTAAAAACTCTAGATAATTACTTTTACCTATAACCTATGTCTACTTATTTCTTTAAAAGAAAGCTTTTATTTTAGACTTATTAGAATGCAGACTAATAACACGTTAGGCCTTAGCAATACTAAATTCTTTAATTATAAAGAAGTTAAGTTGAAAAATGCTAGATTTCTTATAAAGCTAAAGCAATGCCTAGAGAAATCAATACTATTAATGTTTAATAATTACATTTTAAGCGAAGCTAATAATAATACCTTCTTTTTATAATAAAAGGCATAAGAAAAGAAGTTATTAGAAGTTAACTAGGATAATTAAGCTTAATATATTAAGCAGAGGGCTTAAGGTGTATATATTACTCTTATCTGCCAACCTAAAGCCTCTTATAATCTTTCTATTACTACCTAAAGTTAATAACTAAAACCTAATAATATAATAAAGCTTAATAAGAGGCTTAAGTAGCAAATTAATAATCAGACTTATAGACTTTATTACATGCCTTTCTTACTAGAAAATGCCTCCCTTTATGTTTTTATTAATAGCTCCTTTACTAATAATAAAGACCTTAGCCTATAAATCAGCTATATGATTATTCTTAGAAATAAGGAAAGGAACATTAATGCCTCTAAATTCACGCTTATAAGTAATATTATAACCTATAGCTCTATAAAATCTAAAAGAGTTATAAGAAGCGCCTTAGCATTAAAGCTGTATAGAATGGTCTAAGGAGTTAATATTGCTTATATAATAAGTATAACTTTAAGGATTATTACTAATTAATTAAACAAGCTAAACATTCTAATTATAATATATACTAACTCTTTTTTATTATATAAGTATATTGTTAAATTAAGTACTATAAAGGAGAAAAGGCTTATAATTAACATTATAGCACTATAATAGTTATATAAGCAAAGGGAAATCACGGAAATCTAATAAATAAATAGCTATAATAACCTTACTAATGTAATAATAAAGGCTTCTCTAAATAAAAGCCTTAAGACCTTTATAACTAAGAATAAGGCTTAGATTTAAGTAGAAGGTTAGGTAAAGAGACCGGTATTAAGCGTTAAAGCTAAAGCTACTTAAGCGTATAATAAAGAGTTTAAATTTAATAAATCCGAATACAATTAATTAAGGGACTTTAAGGATGCTCTAAACTAGGGAAAAGTTATTTATTTAGGTAATATTTCTTATATATTATAATATTATTAATTTTTAATTATTTGTTAATTTTTACGGATTTTTTACGTGTTTTAAAGTAATTTCTCTTTTTTAATAAAGAGAGAGTTTATAAGTATTAGAATTACTTATCTTAAGAATAAAAGAGATATATAATAGTAACCAGGAATTATGGGTTATATACATGATATATATGCCTTAATTAGCTAGATTACTATGTTATATAACCTAGGGCAGTACTATGGCCATAATACTACACTTTTGCATTGTCCCCCTCTTTTCCCTTTAAATAATTACAATTATATAGAAATCAGACCTTTATTACCCCCCCCCCACACGTTATTGCTGCAGCAATCGCACCCTGTGAAACCAGCAAAACCCTTTCAATTTAAAAGAAAAACTAATAATTATTAATAATAAGGTTAAGAATCCTTTTTACTTAAAAAGCTATAAATTCCTTAAAAGAAAAATTTACTAAATCTTAGAATTACTATAACTAGCTAATTAAGTTCTTTTATATTATAATAACTTTAAGAAAAAGCTAATTTTAGTAAGAAAAATACTAAAAAAAGCTAAGAAAAAAAAGCTATTTAAATTACCAATTATTAAACCTAAGGTAATATTATTAAAAACTAAAAATACCTAAGCTATAATTATTTTTCTTATAAAACTAAAGATCTTAATTATAATATGTAAAAGTAAGCTCTAAAAATACAGAACACCGCGGATACAACGCAGTATTACGCCTAAAACGAAAAAGAAGCATAGAATCAGATTCCTTATTATTAATTACCCCCCCTAGTAATAGCGTATTGCGTAAGGGGAGTAAGCGGCATAAGGGGTGCAATAATTAACAAATTTTTATGTAGATCCGCGACTAATAAAGGACAAGGTACTACCTAGGAAGAAATGCAATATTAAGGAGAGAATCCTAAAGTAATAGTAGCATAGGAAAAACTAAAGAATAAAATGAAATTACTAAAGAAATTAATAATAAAAGTTATCCTAAAAGTAGAAATAATAAAAGTATAGGCTTTTATCAGAACTTTTATATAAATTGCTATAAATATAAGAGGGGAGATAGCCTAAGTAAGAACGGACATAGGAGGCCTATAGGCCTTAATTATAAAAGCAGTTAGTAGTAGAGTAAAAACCATAGTTAAGAAGGCAGTTAAGAAGGCAATAGAGGCTGTTTATAGGACTAGATTAGTAGTTAGAGGGACTTAGGCAAATATTATAGCTTGTGAAGTTATGGGGTAGAATATGATAATACCTTTGGCCTAAATAGAGGGTATAGCGATACTGGCCTGCTATTACTAGGAAGCACTAGTAAAGGGAAGCACTATTAGCAAGGCAGTTAGGAACAAATTGCTAGGAGAGATTATAAAGGTAGTAAATAGTGCTATTAGCGTAGAGGAGGCAGTAGTAGTATGCTAATTATAAAGTAGAGACATAGTTATTATATTTATAGAAGCAGGGAGGAAATAAAAGGAAAACACGGCCTAAGTAGGAGTTGCCTTTAGACCTAAGGCGGAAGTAAATAAGAAGATGTTTAGTGTGATTATTAAGGGATTCCTAACATGATTAACGAACCATATTGCGATTAAGGATATAAGGAAGAATATTAAAAAGGAGAATGGATTAAATATAGTAAAGATAACGGTATAAAAGCTAAGAGGAATAGCAACAAGGGCACCATTAGTAGTTAGTATTAAGGGCACTAAGGCAGCGAACTGACTATGCCATAGGGGAATAGTATACTAAGCAGAGATTTTTAATGCTAAGCTATATAATAAGATAATCCACCTGAAGCAATATTATAACTGCTATAAGATTAGATATATTACTAGATACTATAAGGAGGAAGTAAGATATAGCAGGTATACTACTAGAAAACACCCTAAGGGAGAGAGGACTTACCTAATGTTAACAGGCAAGGTACGGGAGAGATGCCTAAATTATGCAGGAGCATATCTAGTATAGTCTTAACTATGCTTAGTAAGTAATAAGAGATGGCAGTAGGCTAGGGAGGCTTATGCCATAAGGCCGCTGTTCTTTTATAACCATTGGTTGGAGGTTGCAACGGCTACTATAGGCAAGGGTTATTAGGGAGAAGAAACCGGGGGACTAATAGAGAGGCAGCTAAGAGGAAGGAGTATATAACTAAGGGGCCCTTCTATAAGATAAACCTACGAGCTAAGATCAGGATGACAGAGACCAGCAGAGGAAGGCATAATGCTAGCCTTTCTATAGCCGACTAGAGGGCCAAATAATACCGGAGCTAGCCTAACCAGGGTGCTCTAAAGCATATAATAAAGTATATAATTAAGGTTATATACTGGAATATACAGAAGAAAAGCAATCTAGTATATCTGGCGTTAGGGCATAACGTTAGCCCTAAGGTAATAGCCATCTAGGAACCAGGAGGCTATAATAGTATACTACTAAATCTATTTTAAGGACACTATATATTAGTAATATACAGTAGAAGAATGGCGATTTATATACACTAAAAGGTTAAGACAGGACTTTAGACTATAGGAAGGGGGGAGGATTAGTGTAGTATTAAGCTATATAGAGTAAAGATATATAATATCTATTCCCTAGCTTATAAAAGGGAGTGGCAGACGCCTTTATAAAACTTTGCTAATACTTAGGTAAAGGGCCGGAGTGTGTTTATAGGGGACTTTAACTAATATTACCCCTTGTGGGACAGATTTAGCTAAATATCTCCAGGGCATAATAAAATGTTAGAATTTATAATAAGGTGGCAACTCGGCCTAGCTATGCCGTTTAAGGAAGTAATAAGGAGAGAATATAGCAGTAGGGATAGTACTATTAACTATGCATAGACCACCCACGACGTTAGTGTTAAATTTATTAGGCTAGTAGAAATTGCCGGATCTGACTATATGCCTTAGCTTATTAGCATTAGGACAAACAAGGAATTAAGCAACAGCCTAGGGTTAGTTTGGGGTTGGAGGACAGCGGACGAGAACCTTATTATGGCAGAGGCTTTAAACAGGCTTAAAAAGAAGGGGTTAGAGCTTCTGCTGTATAACCGGTAAGAAATTAATGACTATATGCAGTAGCTTACTTAATAGCTTATGGAAATAGCTAATATAGCAGCACCTAAGCGACCTTAAGGGCGTAATAAACTATAGCCTTAGTGGAATAAAAGGGTAAGGGACGCGATAGTAAAGGTAAGACGTGCTAATAGGCAGTGGTAGTAATAACGGACGTAGGAAGCGTAGCAGGCCTTAATAGAAGCTATAAAAAAACAGGATTATGTTATCTTAAAGGAGAAGAAAAGTAGCTAGCAATAGGCAGTTAGCAAGTTATTTAGGTCTAAAGGGAGTCTTTAGACCCTAGAGCGTTAGGCCTGGCTATGGAGTGGACTTCCTCCTAAAAGGCAATAGGTCTTACCACTAACCTGGCTAGGAGATAATAGCAGGGAGGAGATAGTAGAGGTTATATATAAGAGTAAGGCAAGGGCATTTGCAGAGAGGTTCTTCCCTTTATCTGCGGCTAGGACTTTAGGTCCGGAGGCAGAGAAGGGGATAAAATACTATAATAATAATTAGGCAGTTCCTGTGTTTATAAAGGAGGAAATTAAAGAGGTTATAAAGAATACGGTAAGTTAGAAAGCCCTAGGACTAGACGAGCTGCTAATAGGTTTCCTTAAGCTATATAAAGCGGCCCTAATATTGTGTTTAACATGCCTTATAAATGCTTGCTGCAGCTTGGGATATCATCCGGCCTTCTTCTAACAAGCAAAGGTAGTAGTTCTATATAAACCTAGGAAGTCCCCTAAGGAGTTAAGCAGACTAGGGGGGTAAAGGCTAATATTACTATTAAACACAATAGGCAAAGTGATTAAGGGAGCTATTATAAGGAGGATTACTATTACAGCAGAGGAAGGCTATATACTACTAGACATACAGATGGGTAACAGGGCTGGCAGATTAATGGAGATAGTACTAAGTATGCTAAAAGAGGTTGTGAGAACGGCATAGCATTACTAGGGAATAGTATTATTACTATAGCTAGATATTACCAGGGCGTTTAACACTATTAGCTATAAATAATTAATCCGTATTATAAAGGAGTTAGGACTACTAGGGTAGATGGCCAGATAGGCACAGGGCTTTACATTAAAAAGGAGAGTATAATTAGCGTTTAACAGACGTATTACTAAGGAAATCTAAGTTACTATAAGGGTTTTGTAAGGGTTGCCGGCGTCTCCTATCCTCTTCCTGCTCTATATTACGCTACTATATCAAAGACTAGCAGCGGCGGAATTAACGTTAATGTTAGGGTTCTTGGATAATATAAACATTATAGTATATAGAAAAATAGCAGAGGAGACAAAAGTATAACTAGAAAAAGCCTAGAGAATATGTAAGGAGTAGTTAAAGGAGTATAGGCTAAGGTTTAACCTAGGAAAGAGCAAGCTAATGTACTTTACAAGGAAGAGGTAGGCGATTATAATAATAATCTAACTTAGAAAAGCAATAATACAACCGACATAATTAGTATAATTTCTAGGAGTTTGGATTTACTAGAAGCTTTATTAGTTAACCCACATAGAGAAGGTAAATGCTAAATTATTACGGCAGAAATTAGTGCTTATGGCGCTGGCTGCGTTTACGTGGGGATGCTAACTAGAGTGTGCGAGATCCCTTTATATGTAGGTAATAAGAAGCATAATAGCCTATAAAGCTGGGATATACCACACCCATAGCAAGCTAGAAGGGGTAGTATAGGGGGTAGTAAAGGCATTTATAAGGGAACAGAACAAATGCTTAAGGCAGGTTATAGGGGCGTATAAGGCGACGCTAGTAATACTCTTAGAGATAGAAGCAGCAGTGCTGCTAGTAGATCTGTACCTTAATTATGTTAAACGACGATTCTACTAAAGACTTAAGGATAGTAGTATAGGCAAGAAAATACGGCAGGCCTGTAATTTAATAGCATTACAGCTACGACGCTAAGGAAGAGGCCGCTAACGTAATCACTATAAGGCGTTTCTTAATGCCCCCCCCCCCCTCCCTGGCAGCCTTATAGCTAGACAGGAATTAAAGAGAGAGTGGGAAAAACGGTGAATCTGGCAAAGGCATAAGGCTTAGGTAAGAAGAGGACAGGTAAAAGTAACAGTAGCAGACGAGGAACCTAACTTTAAGAGCACAAAAAAGATAGTAAAGCTTTATAATAGCCTGCTTAAGCATGAATCTGCAGCCCTAGTTTAGCTTTAAACGGAAAAAATAGGGCTGAATGCCTTCCTCTATAATAGACAGGTGCCCGAGGTAACTTTACTAATATGCCAATACTAGGGAGGAGACAAGGATATTTACCACCTTATCCTGTTATACCTAGAATATAACTATTTAAGACTAATTCTAGCAGTGCCTATAATAAGAGATCCGCGGGAACTTAGGGCGGCACTTAATAATAAGAAGCTAGCACTAAATATTATAAAGTGGGTGCTTTTAACTAGGTGACTTTAGTAGTACAGGTTGGCAGAGGAGCTTAGTAAGGCATGGCAGATATATAATAATAAGGCTAAAAAAGGGACTAGAGGCAATGGAAATAACAGGATAGAGGAGGAAGAGCCGGACTAGGAGGGGAGGTGCTTATAGGGGGTTTTTACTAATATACTAACCTTTTATATAAAGCACAACCACACTTCTGTTATTATCTGCAGTTCCGGGGAACTGGCAGATATCTTATACTAATGGTTGGAAATAATAAAGACTTTATATTAAAGGCTTAGTGGGAGCTATATAGAAGAATATGGGTTTTCTCCCCTATCTTAGGGTTTTTCCTATATTAAGAAGTTAGTTGATGAACTAGTTAGTGGCTCTAGCTACCTAGCGTACATGAATAATAATTATAATATGTTAAGCTTTATAGTACATTTTACCACTAAAGCTTACAGGCAAGGCTAGATTACCTGGCCTCTTAAAGGTTATCAACTAACCTTCTGGATTACTAGGGATCTAGGGTGCTTACATAAGCACATTCAAATTCATTACGAAGCCCCTTCCTAGAGGATTCTAATAATATATAAATATACCCTAGATAGAAAGAAACCAGGGAGATATGCCCTATAGAATTATGTGGAATTCTATGGAAACAGGATGACGTATGCTCTGGTGGGTCTTAGTGGGTTAATTAGAAATCAACCACTTCCTTTCCTTTCCATTCTATTCTTTTCAATATTTACTAGGCCTAATTAGGCTAGTAACCTATAGTGGGTATAGCCCCACCTTTCTTCTATTCTTTGTGTATATAAGGCTTTCCCTCCCTACCTTAGATAGATTTTCTTAACCTTTGTTATGGTCTCGCTAGGATGCGACTGCAGAGCTAGTGACTTAAATAAGAATATTATTTATAAAGAAGAAGAAAAGGAAAAGATCTATTTAATTTTAGTAACCCTGCCTTTATAGTTATATATATAACTAGGGCCTAAGCTGCTTGTATATTACTTATATAAAGCCCTTTGCTTTCTAGCTATATAAATCTAAGCTTTAAGCTTAAATCTATTATATAGCCCCCTTCTTACCCTTAAGATGCCTTTTCTTAGGCTTATTATTACTATAAATATTATCTTATTATGCCTTATACTACTTTAGTGCTACTATATCTAAAAAACTTTTTAAGGGTTTTTATATTAGCTAAATATAACCTGCTTATTTAACTAATATATCCTATTAATTACTTTATTCCTAGGTATTTCTTACTATTATTATTTCCTTAACCTTATATTTTGCTAAATCTGGATTATTTTCATAAAGCAGGAGTATTAAGCCTGGTTTAAAATTAGCTAGCTATTATAATAATAGTAGATTAAAAGCTGCTCTCTTAATAAGGTTTATATAAAAAACTAGGTATATTTCCTATAGAATATTTAAATAAATAGTAAGCAGAGTTAATATATTTAAGACCTTATATTTTGCCTTTATTTAGTTAAGTTTTTAGCTAGGATGGTTTATCTTTATATAATAAAGATTTAATTATATAAAATCCCTTGTTTAGTAATGCTCTACTAGATGCTAAGAAACGTTTACTATATCCTGCTAATATTATTATATAAAGTTAATTATAGCTTATATTATTACTATTCCTTTTTAAATATATTCTAAGAATAATATAGCTTTTCCCTTAGGTAAGGTTAAGCTTTTAATCTTGTTTAATATATACTAAACTAGTTTAATATTAAAGCCCTTTAGTGCCTAGTTTGCACTTATACTAGTTACTATAAAAATCTAGTTATTAAGCACTATTTAATATACTAGTATATAGTTAGCCTAGTTATACTATAAAAAAGCAATAACTACTTATAAAACTACCTATACCTTTTAATTTACTTATTTTATATTATTATTCATTTAAGGATAATAAAATATAAATAGTAATTACTTAATACTTACTTAATTATAAAGTATAGTTTAAAAGCAATAAGCTAATCTAAACTATAATTAGAGATAATCTAGTAAGGGAATCTATAAAAACACTACTAGTAATATTTAAACCATTTTACATATGCTTTAGCTACTATACTTATTATTACCTCTAACTATATATACTTTAAGAGATAGTCTATAATAACTATTAAAAAGCATAGTAATACCTTATTATATACTAGAAGCTTTATTATAAAATCTACAGAGATTTATAATTAATAATAGTCTATAGCTAGTATAAGCTTTAATAAACCTTAATAAAGTTATTAGCTTTTATGTCTACTAAAGTAATAATAGTTCTATATATACTATACTATATTCTTTAATATTCTATCCTAGTAGTAATCCCTATATAGCACTTAAAAGGTAATGTTCTGCCCTAGGTAGCTTAATATAAGTAAGTTATAAACCTGCTATATAAGTAAGGTAGTAAAAGGCTTATAATAAGGTACCTAAAGCTATTCTTAAAATTATAGTACTTTTTATATATTTAAAGTATAGTTTACTATTTATGCTGGTTTCACAGGGTGCAATTGCTGCAGCAATAACGTAGGGGGGGGTAACAAAGGTCTGATTTCTATATAGTTATAATTATTTAAAGGGAAAAGAGGGGGACGATATAGAAGTATAGTATTAAAGCTATAGTACTGCCCTAGGTTATATAACATAGTAATCCAGCTAATTAGGGCACATATATCGTGCATATAACCTATAATTTCTAATTACTATTATATATCCCTTTTATTCTTAAGATAAGTAATTCTAATACTTATAAACTCTCTCTTTATTAAAAAAAAGAAATTACTTTAAAATATGTAAAAAATCCGTAAAAATTAATAAATAAGCAAAAATTAATAACATTATAATACATAAGAAATATTACCTAAATAAATAACTTTTCCCTAGTCTAGAGCATTTTTAAAGTCCCTTAATTAATTGCATTCAGATTTATTACATTTAAACTCTTTATTGTGTGCTTAAGCAGCTTTGGCTTTAACGCTTAATGCCGGTCTCTTTACCCAATAATGGAGCAAGAGCGACAATAAGCCTCTGGCTAGCTCTTTAAATCGTCGGGAACTGTGTAAGAATAACCTCTTTCCTATAGTTACTATAGCCTTAAATAACACATTATGATTTTTTATATAAGGAATTAATTACTTTACCCTTAATCTTATATACTATTTATAAACTAAAGAGTCTCTTGCTTCTATGCTTTTAAGGATTAAATTAAATAAATTCAAATACATTTCTTACTAGTAAAGCATTAATCTTAGCCTTATTAGAGAGTTTAAATGGTTCTCTAGGCATGGTTATCTTTCCTTATATATAGAGGTTAATTATAAGTTAAAAATCTGCCTTTTTTTCCTCTATAAAGAAAGCTTTTAGTTAAGGGTATTTCCAAGGTCTTTCACAGCCTTTTTATATTAGATTTATAGGGTTATTAAGGGGAGTCTTATAAATAATTTTATTAAAGGGAGTCTCATAAATAATTTTGTTAATCTTAGTGTTTTCCTAGTCTAGGTTGTTTAGGCATAGGCCTTGCTCTTTTTAGAAAGTTAAAGCTATTTCTATAGCTTTCTTATTTTAAGCTTAGTTATTCTTATAATAAGGCTCTGCTTCTAGCAAAGTAATGTATAGCTTAATAACTATAGATTAAAACTTTATAGGGCTATAAGGCATTTTAATAATATAAGTCTTTTTTTTTATTAAAAAAAGCTTATATAGGCTAGTTTATTTACCTTTTTTATAATAAACTTATATATTAAAGTTTAAGGGGAGATTATATATTAGCAGGGTTATTAGGCTATTTTAAGTATTAAGGGCATTATTAACTTAATGCCTTATAAGACTATACCTTACTTTATTTATTACTTTTTAAAGCATCTTAGCTCTTTAAGTAACTATAAGGCTTAGGGGGGAATTATTTATTATTCTTAAATATATTCTAAAGACTAAAAGGGTTAGGATAAGGCTATTTAGGCCGGTAGAGTTATTAACTGCTTTAATAGCTATTTAGAGTATTTACTCTTTTAAGAAAAGACTATAAGCTTTAGTCTTAATAATATTATATACTCTTTAAAGAGGGGCATAATATTGCTTAAGTTTTCTAATGCTATTATATGCTTTAATAGGGACTTTATTAATATTAATTAATGATAGTTAAGCTAAATACCTAAATTTACTAAAAGTAAAGTTTCTTCTAGTATTATAAACTATTTAGTCTAGGGAACTAAGATATATATTAATCTAACATTTCTTAACGGCATTTCAGATATCTTAAGCTTTCTATTATTAGGGTCTAAAAAAGCAAGCGGCTTAAAATAAAGTTACTAAGTTAATAATATAAAGGACAGGCTTTTTATTAATTTATATAATATTAATAAGGACCTTATAATTAAATTTAAGATTATCTTTAAGAGTAAACTTAAATTTACTTAAAGCCTTAGCGTTTATCTGGCATTAGTAACAGGCATATGTAATCCTTCTTATATTACCTTTATTAAAATCTTTACCAGCCTTAGTAAAAAGGTTATATAGTTAGTTAATTAAAGGGTGGTTAAATTAATAATAAAGTTAGTAAATTTCTACTTTTAAGAGCATAAAGACAGCAGGTTCTTAGAAACTAATTATTTACTAAGGATATTCCTATTTTCTAATAATAAGTACTTTCTTTTCTCCTTAAATAAGAAGGTTCTTAAGATTATTAAGCTTAATACCTATTTTATTTATATTTATAATAAAATATAAGAAAGGTATAGTACTATTAAGAATATAAAAAGAAATTATACTAAAGATTATAAGAAGCTTTAAAATGCTATTTAAGGTTATACTTTTAGCACTAAAGTTAATAGTTCTTTAGTTAAAAGAAGGCTTAATCTTAAGGTCTGTTATAAGGCGTATTAAGGCTTTAACTTAACCTTAGCTAGTAGTTAAAATTCCAGCTGCTTTAGTATTTAAGAGGATACCGTAAAATGTTTTTGCAGTATATTATAAATCCACGAGAAATACCTGCTTTTATGTGGTTTTATTAGTATTACAATAATATAATAGTACTAGCATGACAACCGCGGATACGACGCGGTATTACGCCTCAAACGGAAAAGAAGCATAGAATCGGATTCCTTATTATTAATTACCCCCTTTAGTAATAGCATATTATATAAGGGAAGTAAGCAGCGTAAGAGGTATAATAATTAATGAATTTTTATATAGATTTATAACTAATAAAGGATAGGACACTACCTAGAAAGAAATATAGCTTTAAGGAGAGAATTCTAAAGTAGTAATAATATAGGAAAAACTAAAGAATAAAATAAAATTACTAAAGAAATTAATAATAAAAGTTATTCTAAAGGTAGAAATAATAAAAGTATAGGTTTTTATTAGAATTATTATATAAATTGCTATAAATGCAGGAGGGGAGATAGCTTAAATAAAAACTAGTATAAAAGGCCTACAGGCTTTAATTATAAAGGCAGTTAATAGTAAGGTAAAAACCATAGTTAAAAAGGTAGTTAAGAAGGTAATAAAGGCTATTCCTAGGACTAAATTAGCAGCTAGGAAGACTTAGGTAACTATTACAGCTTATAGAGTTATAGGGCAGAATATAATAATTCCTTTAGCTTAAATAAAGGGT
This sequence comes from Aciculosporium take MAFF-241224, assembly GCA_000222935.2. Lineage (NCBI taxonomy): Eukaryota > Fungi > Ascomycota > Sordariomycetes > Hypocreales > Clavicipitaceae > Aciculosporium > Aciculosporium take. Next base: position 80,745 of record AFQZ01000073.1, read on the forward strand.
ATAGTAATACTAGCCTATTATTACTAAAAAGTAATAGTAAAGGGAAATACTATTAGTAAGGAAGTTAAAAACAGATTACTAGGGGAGATTATAAAGGCAGTAAATAGTGCTATTAGTATAAAGAAAGCAGTAGTAATATACTAACTATAAAGTAAAGATATAGTTATTATATTTACTAAAGCAGAGAGGAAATAAAAGGAAAATACAGCCTAAGTAAGAGTTGCCTTTAGACGTAAGGCAAAAGTAAATAAGAAGATATTTAGTATAATTATTAAGGGATTCCTAATATAATTAATAAACTATATTATAATTAAGGATATAAGAAAGAATATTAAAAAGGAGAATAGTTTAAATATAGTAAAAATAACAATATAAAAGCTAAAGGGAATAATAATAAGGGCACTACTAGTAGTTAGTATTAAGGGCACTAAGGTAGTAAACTGCTTATACTATAGGAGAATAGTATACTAAGTAGAGATTTTTAATGCTAAGCTATATAATAAGATAATCCACTTAAAGCAATATTATAACTACTATAAGATTAGATATATTACTAAGTATTATAAGGAGAAAGTAAGATATAGCAGGTATACTATTAAAAAATACTCTAAGAAAGAGAGAACTTGCCTAATATTAATAAGTAAGGTATAAGAAAGATACCTAAATTATACAGGGGTATATCTAGTATAGTCTTAGCTATGCTTAGTAAGTAATAATAGATAGTAGTAGGCTAGGGAGGCTTATGCTATAAGGCTGCTATTCTTCTATAGCTATTAGTTAGAGGTTATAATAGCTGCTATAGGCAAGGGTTATTATAAAGAAGAGACTAGGGAACTAATAGAGAGGTAGCTAAGAGGAAGGAGTATATAATTAAGAGGCCTTTTTATAAGATAAACCTATAAGCTATAATTAGGATAATAGAGACTAGTAAAGAAAGGCATAATACTAGCCTTTTTATAACTAATAAGAGGGCAAACCAATACCAGAGCCAGCCTAATTAAGGTGCTTTAAAGCATATAATAAAGTATATAATTAAGGTTATATATTAGAATATATAGAAGAAAAGCAATTTAGTATATTTAGCATTAGGGCATAATATTAGCCCTAAGGTAATAGCTATTTAGGAACCAGGAGGTTATAATAATATACTGCTAAATCTATCTTAAGGGCACTATATGTTAGTAATATATAGTAAAAGAATAGTAATTTATATATATTAAAAGGTTAAGATAAAACTTTAAACTATAAAAAGGAAGGAGAATTAGTCTAGTATTAAGCTATATAAAGTAAAGGTATATAATATCTATTCCCTAGCTTATAAAAGGGAGTAGTAAATACCTTTATAATACTTTACTAATACCTAAGCAAAGGGCTAGAGTGTGTTTATAGAGAACTTTAACTAATACTACCCCTTATAAGATAAATTTAGCTAAACCTCTTAAGGGCATAATAAGATATTAGAATTTATAATAAGGTAGTAACTTAGCCTAGCTATGCCGTTTAGAGAAGTAATAAGAAGACAATATAGCAGTAGGGATAGCACTATTAACCATATATAGACTACTTATAATATTAATATTAAATTCATTAGGCTAGTAAAAATCGCCAGATCTAACCATATACCTTAGCTTATTAGTATTAGGATAAGCAAGAAATTAAGTAATAGCCTAGGGTTAGTCTAGGGTTAGAGAATAGTAAATAAGAACCTTATTATAGTAAAGGCTTTAAACAGGCTTAAAAAGGAAGGGTTAAAGCTCCTGCTATATAACTAATAGGAAATTAATAACTATATATAATAGCTTACTTAATAACTTATAAAGATAGCGAATATAGTAGTACTTAAATAACCTTAAGAGTATAGTAAACTATAGCCTTAGTAGAATAAAAGGGTAAAGAATGTAATAATAAAGGCAATACGTGCTAATAGGCAGTGGTAGTATTAATAGACATAGGAATTATAGCAGGCCTTAATAAAAGCTATAGGAAAATAAAATTATATAATTTTAAAGGAAAAGAAAAGTAGTTAGTAATAGGCAGTTAATAAGTTATTTAGGTCTAAAGGGAGCCTCTAGACCCTAGAGCGCTAGGCCTAGCTATAAAGTAGACTTCCTCCTAAGATATAACAGGTCCTACTACTAACTTAGCTAGGAGATATAGTAGGGAGAAGATAATAAAGGTTATATATAAGGGTAAGGTAAAGGCATTTATAGAGAGGTTCTTTCTTTTATTTGTAGCTAGGGCTTTAGGTCTAGAGATAAAGGCAGAGATAAGATACTATAGTAATAATTAAGTAGCTCCTGTGTTTATAAAGAAGGAAATTAAAGAATTTATAAAGAATATATTAAGTTAGAAAGCTTTAGGGCTGGATAAGCTACTAACGGGTTTCCTTAAGCTATATAAAGCAGCCCTAATATTATATTTAATATGCCTTATAAATGCATGCTATAGTTTAGAACACCATCCAGCCACCTTCTAGTAAGTAAAGGTAGTAGTTTTATATAAACCTAGAAAAACCCCTAAGGAGTTAAGTAAACTAGGGGGATAAAGGCTAATATTACTATTAAATATAATAAGAAAAGTAATTAAGAGAGCTATTATAAGGAGAATTACTACTATAGTAAAAGAAGGCTATATACTACTAAATATATAAATAAGTAATAGGGCTAGTAGGTTAACAAAGGTAGCACTAAATATACTAAAAGAGATTATAAGAATAGCATAGCATTACTAGGGAATAGTATTATTATTATAGCTAAATATTACTAGGGCATTTAACACTATTAGCTATAAATAATTAATTTACACTATAAAGGAGTTAGGACTGCTAGGGTAGATAACTAGATAGGCACAGGGCTTTATATTAAGAAAAAGAGTATAATTAGTATTTAACGGATGTATTACTAAGGAAATCCAAGTCACTACAGGGGTTTTGTAAGGGTTACTAGTATCTCCTATTCTCTTCCTGCTCTATATTATGCTAATATATTAAAGACTAGTAGCAGCAGAATTAACATTAACATTAGGGTTTTTAAATAATACAAACATTATAATATATAAAAAAACAGTAAAGAAGACTAAAGTATAACTAAAAAGAGCCTAGAGAATATATAAGGAGTAGTTAAAGGAGTATAAGCTAAGGTTTAACCTAGAGAAGAGCAAGCTAATATACTTTATAAGAAAAAAGCAGGTAATTATAATAATAATCTGACTTAGAAAAATAATAATACAACTAATACAATTAGCGCAATTCCTAGGGGTTTAGATTCACTAGAAGCTTTGTTAGTCAACCTATATAAAGAAGGTAAATACTAAATTATTACAGCAGAAGTTAGCACTCATAGTACTAGCTATATTTACATAAGGATACTAACTAAAGTATGCAAGATCCCTTTATATATAGGTAATAAGAAGCATAATAGCCTATAAAGCTAGAATATACTATACCTATAGTAAGTTAGAAGGGGTAGTATAAGGGGTAGTAAAGGCATTTATAAGGAAACAGAATAAATGCTTAAGGCGGGTTATAGGGGTATATAAGGCAATGCTAGTAATACTCTTAGAAACAGAAGTAGCAGTACTACTAGTAGATCTATACCTTAATTACATTAAATAGTAATCCTACTAAAGACTTAAGGATAATAGTATAGGCAAGAAAATATAATAAGTATGTAATTTAATAGTATTATAGCTATAATACTAAGGAAGAGGCCGCTAATATAATTACTATAAGGTGTTTCCTAATGCCCCCCCCCCCCCTCCCTAGCAGCCTTATAGCTAGATAGGAATTAAAAAGGGAGTGGGAAAAACAGTGGATATAGCAGAGGTATAAGGCTTAAGTAAGAAGAAAATAGGTAAAAGTAATAGCAGCAAATAAGGAACCTAACTTTAAGAGTATAAAAAAGATAGTAAGGCTTTATAATAGCTTATTAAAGTATAAATCTACAGCCTTAGTGCAGCTTTAAATAGAAAAAATAAGGCTAAATACCTTCCTTTATAACAGATAAGTGCCTAAGGTAATATTACTAATATATTAATACTAGGGCGGAGATAAGAATATTTACTACCTTATCCTATTATACCTAGAACATAACTATCTAAGGCTAATCCTAGTAGTGCCTATAATAAGAAACCTATAGGAACTTAAAGCAGTACTTAATAATAAAAAGCTAGCACTAAATATTATAAAGTAAGTGCTCTTAACTAGGCGACTTTAGTAGTATAGGTTAGTAAAGGAGCTTTATAAGGCATGGCAGATATATAATATTAAGGCTAAGAATAGGACTAAAGGTAATAAAAACAACAGAATAAAGAAAAAAGAGCTGGATTAAAAGGGAAGGTGCTTATAGGGGGTTTTTACTAATATACTAACCTTTTATATAAAGCACGACTATACTTCTATTATTATCTGCAGTTCTAGGGGAACTAGCAGATATTTTATACTAATAGTTAAAAACAATAAAAACTCTATATTAAAGGCTTATCAGGAGCTATATAGAAGAATATAGGTTTTCTCCCCTATCTTAGGGTTTTTCCTATATTAAGAAGTTAGTTAATAAACTAGTTAGTGGCTCTAGCTACCTAGCGTACATAAATATAATATATTAGTATTACAGTTATAAGGGTCTTTAATAAATAACATGTGTTTAAAGGCATTATCTTATAGGAAATTCACAGTTAAGGCAGAAAAGAGAGAGGGATTAGGTGCTTATATAAAGAAAGTTATAAACGTAAGGGTTTCTTATGCTTCTCTATTATTTTATGCCTTTTCTTCTTTAGATACAATAAATACTACGTTCTAAGCAGCCTTTTTATATTTATCCTTATCCCTGCTGTCCAGGGGTAATAACTCTTTATCTTTACCTTTAAATGCTTATAAGAATATATAAAATTAGCATTTAAAAGGAGGGGATTTATGCCTTTAGTTGCTCCACTAAGTTTCTTTTGCTTTCTTTTATTTAAAGACAGGATAATTAGTTAACTAACATCCTTCTTTATAATAAATAAAGCATTTCTTAGATCTAGCTTTATTTTAGGGTTAGGAAGCTTATAAATATCATTAGTTAGTAAACAAGATTATGTTAGTACTTAGGGTAGTGTTTTAAGGTTAATACTTGCTTTCTCTTGTAATCTATTAGCTTATAGATGATTTTAAAACAGGTTTTATCATATCTTTTATTATAAGGCAGTAGTGAATATTACTAACTATGCCTTTATAGGTATTAGTTTAGACGTAGGTTATCTGGTTAAATTTAAGGCTATCTTAAACAAATATTTCTAGTTAGCACCTAAGGATTATATCTTTTTTAGAGAGGGGGTAAAAACCATTAAATAGGTCTAGAAGCTATTAAATTATTAATTATAAATATTTAAGTTTAGTCTTTATTAGATTTTCAGCTATAATGTAATAAAACTTTATCTTTTAGAATTGTATTTAGTAGAATTTTTAATTTTCTTTAGTCTTAAAGTTTTCCTTTATCTGCTTAGTTATTATATTAAATAAAATAAGTCTTCTGCTAAATTTCTTAAGGTAATACTTATAGGCATTACCTATAAGCATTATTAATAGTATAAACAGGTATAACTTAGGTAAAATTTCTTATACTATATAAATATCGTTAAAGATTAGGACTTTAGAATATATCAAGTTAAAAAGTACTTTAGAATACTTATTTTTCTTATTATAAACTCTAGTAAGAAAGTTTAAGGCTTTTTAGTTTATATTAGTAATTTCCTTTAATATAGTTTGTTATTTTAGGGGAGAGAGGATTGTTATTTTTATTATTTTTTCTTTAGTAAGAGGGTTAGAAGGGTTAGAAGGGGGTGAGGTTATTATTAATGTTAACATGTTAATAGTGTTATTTCCTATTAAGAGCTTTCCATTAAGAAAGAAAATAGAATTATTTATACTAACTAAATTAGCAAGTATATAGTTAATTAGTCTTTATAATCCTTCTTACATATTAATTCCTTAATCTTAAAGAATATCTTAAAGTACTTATTAGACCTTAGGGGTAATCTTTTTAAAAATATTAGCATTCTATCCTTTAAAGTCTTCTTAGTATGTAAATAAAAACCTAATACCTTACTAGTTACTAGATTTATACTAGTTAATATAGTAGGCAAATTTATTATAGAGTTCGGAAGTTATAGCTTTTTTAGGGTTAATTTATTTATTAGCTTTAGCCTATTTCTCTATAAAGTAGTTAGAATACTTTTAGAGTTTTATAGAAAGGGAGTCTTAAATAGGTTAGTTAGCTCTAGTAGTGGAAGTTAAAGCCATTTTTAGTGTTTTCTCTATAATAAACAGTAAAGAAAATACTTTAATTATAAACTAGTAGCAAATTAATAATAAGGGGTAAATTCTATAAAGAAACTTCTTAATAATCATAGACAAGTAGTAAAAGTTAATAATAATAGAAAAAGTTGCTTTTAGGTAGCATAAACAACGGATTCTGCATAATTAAGTAAATAAGTACGTTATATTAGAAGTTTATCTCTTCTGTTAATTCCTAGCCAATCTGTGGTTATAATAACCACTAATTAGTGCTGGTTTTACAGGGTGTAATTACTGCAGTAATAACGTAGGGGGGGGTAATAAAGGTCTGATTTCTATATAGTTATAATTATTTAAAGGGAAAAGAGGGGGACAATGCAGAAGTATAGTATTATAGCTATAGTACTGCCCTAGGTTACATAACATAGTAATCTAGCCAATTAAGGCACGTGCATTATACGTATAACCTATAATTCCCGATTACTATTGTGTATCCATTCTATCCTTAAGACGAGTGATTCCAACAATTTATAACTAGGTTTTTATAAATATAGGAAACTTTTATTCTATTATTAATACTACTTTTAGTTAGATTTAGTATAGACTATCCTTAGTAATACTTTAATTCTATAGATCTTTGTTAGTAACTCTCAGGTTACGGGTATGCTGCAGCATAAGCGTAAAGGGGGGGGGGGGTTTAATAATTAATTCATCTATATCTATTTAAGAGGGAAAGAAGCAGGCTATAATGTAGTGGTGTAGTGTTGTAGCCACGGTATAGCCCCTAGGTCACATGACCTGTAATCCAGCCAATTAGGGTGCGTGCATTCTATGTGTGACCTATAATTCCTAGTTAATACAGCGTATTCCTTCTATTATCTATATAAGCGATTCTAACATTTGTAAATTCTTTCTTTATTAAAGAAGAAGAGGAATTGCCTTAAAAATGCATAAAACACCCTAAATAATCAGATATTAATAAACAAGTAATAAAGCGAAAAACATCCTTTAAATAAATGACTTTTGTTAGTTCAGGCCAAATGGTTGTAGGGCGGGGGGGGGGGGCCAAAAGGTGTAATTCCCGCGTTTAATCCTACTAAATTAGGCGCTTATAATCGCGTTCGAATTTATCGAATTTGAACTCTCTATTAGGCGCTTAATTTTCTGTTGACTTTGGTAAGGAATTAGGACTTTCCTAATTTTTAGCGGCTCCGGCGGCGGCTCCCGCGGTAATCCTTGCGATAGGTCTTTTAACCTATCCTTCCACATGGATTCAGGCTTTATTTTTTATCACAAAAGTCTTAAGAGCTTTATTTGGTAAAGCTTTTGTCATTATATCCATAGGATTATTATTACTATTAATCCATTATATCTCAGCCACTTCTCTCCTCTTATATAACTGCCTTAAAGCTATAATATTCATTATTAGCCTCTTTTCCTTTATTATACCTAGCTTAACAATATACTTATAAAGTAAGAAAAAGTTAGTATATATTATTATTAGGATTTTTGGCTTATTTAGTCGGTTAGTAATGATATTTAGAGTAGTGCTTATTACATAAGCAATATTAACACCTTAAACCATTCTATATAGCTTAGAAGCTAAGGCACTCCTTGTAACTCTCTTAGATTTAGTTAAGCTATATGTTATAATATTTCCTCTAAGGGTGAATTCGGAGGTATTGTTATCCTTCCTTTTGTTGCCTAGGATAATCACATAGCCTAGTTAAGAGCTAAGATCTTTATTATTTGTAAAAGAACCGTCAATAAAGACATAAAGAGTAGTGTTTTCTAGTAAGAGAGATATATATTAAAGTCCGCGGTCTTAATTGTTAATTTGCCATTAAAGTCTTTTATTAAGCCTTAAAACATCATCAGATTCCGGTTATTAAACTTAGGCAGTAATAGAAAGATTATAAGATACTTCAGGTTAACATATTAGAGCAATATACGCTCCTTAGGCTTGCTGTTTGACATATTTCGCTTAGTCAGTTAGGTTATTAACTTATAATAGCTTTTTTCCTTGTGTTTTTTATTATAGGAAGAAGGTACTATTATTAGCTTCGCTTAAAATACAACCATTAAACATTAATAGTATTAAAATTATTAATTTCTCTTTCAGCTTTACAAGGAATTCGGCATTTTTCAACTTAACCTCTTCACAATCGAAAAATTCAGCATTACTAAGGCCTAAGGTGTTATTAGTCTGTATTCTAATAATCCTAAAACACAAGCTTTTATTAGAAGAAATAAGGAGGTAAGGGTCATATATAGAGGTTATTATCTGTAGCTTTTGGTGATAATAATTAAAGTACGTTAACCACTAATACATGCCAGCCTCTACTATTCTATATAGCGGCTTAATCATAACTATAATAACGTCTAACAGGTAAAGGTGTGCAATTTACACGGGAAGCTTTATAAGAATTATACGATTTAGCCTCGTCTGTGATTGTATATATGCCTAAGTAATGTCCCTTAACTAAGCCATAATGCCTTCCCTTTTTAATAATAAAGCAAGGGTAATAATAAGCCTTTAACTTACTCTTTATATTATTAGGGACTACATAAGAATAACTTCTTTTCTATAGTTACTATGTCCTTAAATAACATATTATGACTTTTTATACAGGGAGTTCGTTGCTTTGCCTTTAACTTTTTTTACTATCTGTAAATTAAAGAGTCTTTTACCTCTATGCCTTTACAGGTTAAATTTCACGAATTTAAACATATTCCTAGCTAACAAAGCATTAATTTCTGCTTTGTTAGAGAGTTCGAAAGGTTCACTAGGTATATTAATCTTTCCTTATGTATAGAGGTTAATTACAAGCTAGAAGTCGGCTTTTTCTTTCTTAGTTAGAAAAGCCTCTGCTTAAGGGTTTTCCCGGGGTCTTTTACGTCCTCTTTGTAGTAGAATTATAGCCTTATTAGTCGGATTCTTGTGAGTTTTATCAATTTTAGTATCTTCTTAGTCTAGGGTATTTAGGCATAGGCCTTACATTCCTTAGGAACTTAAGGGTTTATTACCTTAAACCAGGTCTTCTAGGTCTTCCTTATAAGAAGATTCCACCTTTAGTAAGGTTATATATGGTTTAATAACTATAGACTAAAACTTTATAGGGCTATAAGGCATCTTAATAATACAAGTCTCTCCTTCTATTAAGAGAAGCTTATAAGGGCTAGTCTATCCACCTTTCTTACAATAAACTTATACATTAGAATTCAAAGGAAGAGTGTGTATAGGTAGGGTTATTAGGCCATTATGGGTATTAAGAGCATCGTGGACTTAGCGCCTTATAAGACTGCGTCTTGCTTTATCTATTACTTTTCAAAGTATCTTAGCTCTTTAGGTAACTGTAAAGCTTAGGGGGGAATTATTAGTTATCCTTAGATAGGTTCTAAAGACTAAGAGGGTAAGAACAAGACTATTTAAACTAGCAGAGTTATTAACTGCTTTAATAGCTATTTAAAGCATCTGCTTCTTTAAGAGAAGACCGTTAGCCTTAGTCTTAATAATATTATATGCTCTGTAAAGAGGGGCATAATATTGTTTAAGTTTTCTAATACTATTGTAAGCCTTAACAGGGACTTTGTTAATATTAATTAATAATAGTCAAGCTAAATGCCTAAATTCACTAGAAGCAAAGTTTCTTCTGGCATCATAGACTATCCAGTCTAGGGGTCCAAGATATATATCAATCTAGTACTCTTTAAGGGCATTCTAGATATCTTAAGCTTTTTATTATTAGGATCTAAGAAAGCAGGCAGCTTAAAATAATATTACTAAATCTATAATATATAGGACCGGCTTTTTATTAATTTACATAATATTAACAAGGACTTTGTAGTTAAATTTAATATTATCTTTAAGAGTGAATTTAAATCTACTTAGAGCTTTTGCATTCATTTGGCATTAATGGCAAGCATGCGTAACCTTTCCTATGTCAGCCTTATTAAATTCTTTACCAGCTCTAGTAAGAAGGTTATTTAATTGGTTAATTAACGGATAACTAAATTAGTAATAAAGTTAACGGATTTTGGTTTTAGAAAGCATAAAGATAGCAGGTTCTTAAGAACTAGCTATCTACTAAGGATATCTTTATTTTCTAATAATAAGTACCTTCTTATCTCCTTAAATTAAAAGATTCTTAAGATTATTAAGTTTAACACTTATTTTATCTATGTCTGTAATAGAATATAAAAACAGTATAGCACTATTAAGCATATAAAAAGGTATTATGCTAAAAATCGTTAGAAGCTTTAAAATACTAGTTAAAGTTACAGTACCGGCTCTAAAGGTAATAGTCCTTTAGTCAGAAGATTGCTTAATCGTAAGGTTCTTTATAATTTTCATTAAAGCATTAACTTAGCCTTAGCTAGCAGTTAAAATTCATAATGCTCCTGTATCCGGGAGTATACTATAAAATATATCCGCTATATATCTTGTATTTATAAGATACATATATTATTAAGGTTGTTTATTAGTATTATAGTCATAGGGGTCTTTAAGAAATAAGGCATGTTTAAAAGCATTATTCTGCAAGAAGTTTACGGTTAATTGGGAAAAGAGTAGGGGATTTAGTGCTTATATAAAGAATACTATAAAGGAGAGAGTATCACGAGCCTCTCCATTGTCTGGTTTCTCTTTTTCGTTAGTAGTAAGAAAGGCGGCATTCTAAGCGGCTTTTTTATGCTTGTTCCCACTGCTATTATTAGTAGCAGTAAGTTAGGCTATTTCGCCTTTATAGGCCTGTAGGAATGCATAATATTAGCGTTTAGAGGGTGGTTTTTAGTGTTTTCTGTTATTCTACTAAGTTACCTTTGCTTTCTTTTGCTTAGAGGCAGGATAGTTAGTTAACTAGCATCCTTCTTTATAGTATATAAAGTATTTCTTTAAGCTTGCTCTAGCTTAAGGTTTTTTACAATATATAGCTTATAAATAGCGTTAGTCTGTAAACATTACTGTGTTAGTGCTTTAGTCTGTAAACCGGGCGATGAGGGCATTATTATCGGTATTTGTTAGCAACTGACTTATAGAGGTTAGTAGTATATCTATTGCTAAGAGGCAATTTTAAAGATTACCAACAAATCCTTCAAAGGTTGGCATATTTCTGAATTTTATATTATAGAAATCGTTATCATTTTCAATTGCTTATCATACTTAATAAAGAAGAATTATATCTTGCTTAAAAGGGTTATAAAGGCTATTAAATATCTTTATAAGTTAGTTAAGAAGAATTTCCAAGCATTCTGACTTATTCTTTATTAGATGTTCTATAATAATATGGCAAAGGCATAGATCAGTAAATTATGTTTTATAGAAGCTCTTATTCTCAGGTGTTTTAAAGTGATTTCTAATGTTCTAAGTCATTTCTTTAAATGGAATTGTCTTTACCCTAAAGTATTTAAGGAAGTATATATAGGCTTTACCTTAAAGCATAATAAGAAAGGCTTTTAGGTAAAATAAGGGGGAAACTCCTGCTTAAGAACATTTCTCTTTAAAATGTAGTAACTTCTTATTAATAAAGTCATACACTTCTCTAGAGTATTATTCTTCTTTTTAGTAAAGTCTCTTAAGAGTATTAAGGGCTTTTTAATTGCTATTAGAAAGTGTTCTAGTTAGGGCTTATGGTTCTGGTTAAGGGTCTTCGTTTAAATGAAAATCTTTATTATAATTAGAATTCTTGTTATTAGAAAGTTCTAGTTATTAAGTTTCTTTTCCTTTCCTAGTTGCTTTTTCTAATAAAGGCTTGTAATCTATATCAGGGTTAATATTCAAAATATTAACAAGATCTTTAGAGACATTCGATCTCAATCCTCTGGCTGTTTTAACACTATTATTATTAAGGTAATCACAAAGGGTATACTTAAGATTATTATTAACTTTATCAAAAGTATCCTTTATCTAATTTTTATAATCTCATTAGAAGTTAATAAGGAGGTTATAACCTTTCCCTTTATTAAGAATATAATAGTAAATCGTATATATAATACAGTCATTAATCTCTTATTTAGTGGCTATATTAATATTAATGTTATTAACTAACTTAGTTTAATTCCAGGAGAGGATTAGATAGTGCTTATAAAGTTTTTAGGGAAGAGTGCTCTTTAGAAGTTCTCTTCTATAAATATCCTTTTAGAGTTATTTATTAAAATCATTTATTTTTCCTTAGCTTAATAATATTTTTAGTGTTTTAGGCTTTATATTCAGTACTAATTAAAGCAGTTAGCGTTGGTTAATTCTCTATAAATAATAGTAAAGATCTGGTTTTAATTATAAACAAGTAACAGTTAATAATAAGGGAGAAGATCTATAAGAGTTAAGTCTTCTTATAATCGTAAATAATTTAACAGTTAATAATTAAAGAAATAATCCTTTGGTTAGCATAATATTAGAATTTCTTGCAGTTATATAAAGTAAAAGCATTTAGACAAGTCTCTTCTAGGTATAACCTAGTAAATCTATAGTTATTAGCAACTACTAATCAGTATTAGTAACTCTTAGGTTACAGGTATGCTATAGCACAAGCATAAAGGGGGGAGGGGTTTAATAATTAATTCATTTATATCTATTTAAGAGGGGAAGAAGCAGGCTACAATATAGTGGTATGGTGTTATAGCTACAGTACAGCCCCCAGGTCACATAACCTGTGATCCAGCCAATCAGGGTGCGTGCATTCTGCGTGCGACCCACAATTCCTGGTCAATATGGCGTATTCCTTCCATTATCCATACGAGCGATTCCGACAATCTTAAAGCTATTTATCCTAAAATAAATTAAAGCCTAGTAAGAGAGGACTTAAAACCTCTAGACTAGAACTTATTATTATATCTAAATTATTTAAATTATCCTTATTTTAGTTATTACCCTCCTTTAACTTGCTTATTATTTGCACCCTAATTAGGTTTATAGTATTAGCTTCTAGCTCTTAAACTATCTTTAATATCTTATAAATTAGGTAAAATATATAACCTACTAGCTATTCCCCCTTACCCTAATCTTAATCCTATTAGAATAAAGCGTTTAGCTAACCTGCTTATATACCTAGGTAATAACATAAGTAATAGTTAAAAAGGAATAATATTTCTGCCTATTTTACTTATCTTTTAAATATCTCTTAAAGGGCTATAAAATACTCTAGGTTCTTATAATTTATAAGGATTATAAATGGTTAGGCTATGCTCCTTAGCTTAGCTAATTATACCTTTATTGTGAGG
>AFQZ01000072.1:0-94613 GCA_000222935.2 Aciculosporium take MAFF-241224
GTACCTAAATATGCTTATGTAAGCACCCTAGATCTCCAGTAATCCGGAAGGTTAGTTGATAACCTTTAAGAGGCCAGGTAATCTAGCCTTGCCTGTAAGCTTTAGTGGTAAAATGCACTATAAAGCTTAACATTAATAGCAGTAACTAATCTAATAATAACCACTTATAAAATTTAAGGATAAATAAATATTTTAGTTTAAGCAAACAAACCATAATAAAAAGAAAAATTTAATTTAGGTAGTATAAACCTATTAACTATAGTTAGATCTATCCTGAATATACCTAAATATCTACTTCTTAAAGTCCTTATCTATATAAGCCTTATAATTTATACTATAATCCGTTAATAGAGATGTAAATTACAGAACATCTCTATCCATTTATATTAATATAACTATAAGTAGCTTATTTAAGAGTAACTATTATTACTAGTAATCTCTAGTTATATGCTTCTAGGGATTACTATATTATAAGTAATTCTCTTACTTATAGTATTATAGTTATATTATAATAATACTACTAACTTTAGACTATAGTAATAACTTATATAAGAAAATAAAAAAGACTTAGGTTAAACTAAAAATAAAAATATTATGCTTTTAAAGACTTAGTAAACTAATAAAAAAAAGCTATATAAAGGGGAAAGAGTTAGGCTGTAAAAAGAGAGGCTCTCCTCTTAAATATAAGAGAGGTAGCCTATGCCCTTCCTTAAGGTATATTAAATAACTTAAGTTATCCTCTGCTTTTGGCCTTATATGTAAATGTCCTTTATGCGTTTAAACCAGGTATATTAAAGGTTATTCTATAGGGGTTATTAAGGTATTATTACTTTTAAGCAGAAGATAGCTACTACCTATACTAATTTATCCTTACTAAAGGTGAATTTTCCTATATTTAAGCTATATAATATAATAACTATAAGGAAAGTAATAGTCCTCTAGATACAACTTTTTTTATAATTAATCCATTTGCTATAATACCCTTTATAACACAGCTAAACCTTTAATCTAAGCTATACATTATATAATTAAATAGTAATCTGCCTAGAGCTAACCAGAGCTATATAATTTTTAGGACTGCTTTTAACGTCAGATAGCGTAATATATTAGTAAAATTTTTAGTCCTTATACTACTATATAAGGGTCTCTTATTTATCTAATGTCTTAGCTAATTCCGCGTTTTTAGTTACGGATTTCATTATTATTTTCTGCCTTTTTATAGAACTACTAATATTATGCTTATTTTTAGAAGGTGTCTTTTGTTTTACCTTTTTTAGTAATAACTTAGATAAGCTTATATTTAATATAGTTACTTTTATTACTCCTATAGCTAACCTTATTCTTTTACTAGCTAGTAAATTTATTTTAATTAGGCTAGTTAGCTTCTTACCTCTTATAAATAAGGTTATCTTTCTAGCTATAGATTCTAGCAGAGGCGTTTAAGGAGTAGGCTTAATAGTCTCTATACTCCTAGCCTTATTCTCTAGTATTATAACTCTAGCTAAAGTTATTATAATTTGCTTATTAATAATCTTAAAACTAGCTTTTACTACACTAAATACCTCCTTATAAGCCTTAATATCCCCTTTAAGCATATTAGTTCTATTTTTAAGTTTACTAAATCATTTATTAATAGCTTAGTTTATTAACCTTAACTTTATCTCTTTTAAAATAGTCTTTTTAGCTACTACTTTACTTATTAGCCTATATTATTTAACTAAACCTTAAATTAAATTCCTTTAGTCTGCCAGTTCCTTTCTTAGTATATTAATATTCTATTAAGTAGTTACAGTTTTATACTCTTTACTAGTATTAATAATTACCTATTAAAAGCCTATACTTAAGAGATTAACCTATTCTATAGTAGCTAGGGCCCTAGCTATAAAGCCATTAATGCCTCCTAACTTATTATAGTATCTAGCTATAAGCACTTTCTCTTTTAATAGTAATCCTAGTTACTACTCTTTAAATCTAGCTTAGTTATTTATTTATTTACTATTAAGGAATTATACTACTACCTACTTAATATAAAGTTTAATATTCTAAATAACTAGGGTATTAGCCAGGTATTTAGTTTTCTTCTGCCTGTTATTATTAGCTGCTAGAATTAATTCCTCTATAAGGAAAATCTATTATACTACTTTAATCTATAATATATACATAGGGTCTGTCTTTATAATAAAAAATCTATTTTTATTAATTTATACCCCTTAGGCTATAAAATCTTTAGAGTAGGTATAAATAGTATCTATTACGCTTTACATACTATTTTTAGCCTAATATTATTATATTCTAAAAGGCTCTAGTCCTATATTACCTCCTATAAATAACTTTGTTTCCTAGTACTAATAGCATTTATTTATATAACTAAAATAGAAAATTAGCTTACTAAAGTATAATTCCTTTAATCTATTTTATATTTCCTATATAATTATAGGAGGATCTTAACTTAAACTACTAGTAGGAATCCCTTTAGTTATAAGGGCATTAGTAATTATTTTACCCTTTCTTATGCTTTAAAGGCACTTTATTACTATTTATCCTCTAAAGCTAAGCATTTCTCTAGATATATTAACATTAAAAATGTTATTCTTCTAGTTTATATTTACTCTAAAGTCCTTATTCTTATCCTTAGTTATAATCTTTATATAGTATTAATAAGCAGTTATTAGGTTAGTATATGCCTTTTCTTTTTACTTATCTTCTTACTAAGCCTTAGCTATTTAGTTATAAAGGGCAAAAATAGTATCCCTAGCTACTCTTATTTAGTTCTTTTTAAAAGATAGCTTTACTAACTTAGTTATTATTCTTTACTTCTTCTTATAAAATAGTAAAAACTTAACTAAGATATTAGGATTAAAATCCTCTTATAGAACTTATTCTTTGTATCTCTTATAATATATATTAAAATTATTTAAGACAAGGCAATAAAAGTTAAAAAATAAAATAAAATAAAATAAAAACTTAAAGAGTATAATAATTAAAAGTAAGAATAAAAGGTTAAAGAAAGAAGAAAAAACAGGGAATTCTAGTGTGTTAGAAGGTATAAATAAGGGGTTAAATAAAAAGTAAAGTAAAATTATAAGTAGTATTATAGGGAAAATAGGGTTATATATTTCTACTAATAGTAATTATATAAAGTCCTATAGGATGTTAGATCCTACTAACCTTAAGGCATTATTAGCACTTCTGCCTTATAAGCCCTTTCTTCTTATACTCCTTATTATAGTTAATTAAATACTTCTTTAGATATTCATTTATTAACTTTAATATGTTTACCTTTATCTTACTTTTATTAATCTACTAGTTATCTTTAGTAGTATATTCTTTTTATCTTATAAGATAAGCTACCTTAGGGCTTTATTCCTTAGTATAGTAGATATTTACCTTATATAAGATAAGCTGCTTAATCTTCTAGTAATTAGCTTTACTGCTCTCTTCTAGATTAATTAGTAAAGGGGGTGTTTCCTTTTTACTAAAGAGATTTTTATTTTAGTATGGTTTTTATATATATATAATTAATACTACTAAATATACCCTTAAGGTTAACAGAAATTTAAGTTAGTATAACAAAGAATTCACCTTTTTAAGAACCTTATATAGTCCTACTCTTTATAATAACTATTTCTTCTTTAGCTTTCCTAGAAGCTAGTATCCTTTATATAGTTATAAGTATACTATATTTCTAATATTAATATCTACTAGGTTATATTAGGAATTATATTTAATTTTAAATAGTGTAGTAGTAATAGTTATTATAAGTTAAGCCTCTTTCTAATAAAGCTTATAAAGTGCCTTTAAGTCCTCTTTCTCTAGCTATAAGTTAGAAATTACTTACTCTAGAAGAAGGTTAATAAGGTCTAGCGGTTTAAGCCTATATAATAACTTATTAGGTAAATAGTTAATTACTATTGCTGGTTTCACAGGGTGTGATTGCTGCAGTAATAACGGGGGGGTAACAAAGGTCTGATTTCTATATAGTTGTAATTATCTAAAGGGAAAAGAGGGGGACGATGCAGAAGTATAGTATTATAGCTATAATACTGCCCTAAGTCATATAACATAGTAATCTAGCTAATTAGGGCATGCATATTATGCATATGACCTATAATTCCCGGTTATTATTGTGTATCCCTTCTATCCTTAAGACGAGCAATTCTA
Organism: Aciculosporium take MAFF-241224; assembly: GCA_000222935.2. Taxonomy (NCBI): domain Eukaryota; kingdom Fungi; phylum Ascomycota; class Sordariomycetes; order Hypocreales; family Clavicipitaceae; genus Aciculosporium; species Aciculosporium take. Next base: position 4,162 of record AFQZ01000072.1, read on the forward strand.
ATACTCGCAAACTCTCTCTTTATTAAAAAAGAGAAATCGCTCCAAAACACGTAAAAAATCCGTAAAAATTAACAAATAAGCAAAATTAAAAATGTCGCGATACATAAGAAATATTACCCAAATGAATGACTTTTCCCTAGTCTAGAGCATCCTTAAAGTCCCTTAATAAATTACGTTTAAATTCATTAAATTTGAAATCTTTGTCGCGCACTTAAGCAGCTTTGGCTTTAACGCTTAATACTGGTCTCTTTACCTAACCTTCCACTTAAATCTAAGCCTTATTCTTAGTTACAAAGGTCTTAAGGCTTTTATTCAGAGAAGCCTTTATTATTGCGTTAGCAAGGTTATTATAGCCATTTATCTATTGGATTTCTGCGATTTCCCTTTGCTTATATAACTATTATAGCACTATAATGTTAATCATAAGCCTTTTCTCCTTTGTAGTGCCTAATTTAACAATATACTTATATAATAAAAAAGAGTTAGTACATATTATAATTAGAATGTTCGGCTTATTTAATTAATTAGTAATAATCCTTAAAGTTGTACTTATTATATAAGTAATATTAACTCTTTAAACCATTCCGTATAGCTTTAATGCTAAGGCGCTTCTTATAACTCTTTTAGATTTTATAGAGCTATAGGTTATAATATTGCCTATAAGCGTAAATTCAGAGGCATTGACGTTTCTTTCCTTATTTCTAAGAATAATCATATAGCTGATTTGCAAGCTAAGGTCTTTATTATTAGCAAAGGAGCTATTAATAAAAACATAAAGGGAGGCATTTTCTAGTAAGAGAGGCATGTAGCAAAGTCCGCGAGTCTGATTATTAATTTGCTACTTAAGCCTCTTGTTAAGCTTTATTATATTATTAGGTTCTAGTTATTAACTTTAGGTAGTAACAGAAAGATTATAAGAGGCTTTAGGTTAGCAGATAAGAGCAATGTATACACCTCAAGCCCTCTGCTTAACATATTAAGCTTAATTATCCTAGTTAACTTCTAATAACTTCTTTCCTTATGCCTTTTATTATAAGAAGAAGGTATTATTGTTAGCTTCGCTTAAAATGCAACTATTAAACATTAACAGTGTTGATTTCTCTAGGTATTACTTTAGCTTTGCGAGAAATCCGGCATTTTTTAACTTAACTTCTTTACGATCGAAGAATTTAGTATTGCTAAGGCCTAACATATTATTAGTCTGCATTCTAATAAGTCTAAAATAAGAGCTTTCCTTTAAAGAAATAAGTAGATATAGGTTATAGGTAGAAGTAATTATTTAGAGTTTTTAGCAATAATGATTAAAATACGTTAACCACTAATATATACCTGCTTCTGCAATTCCGTAAAGCAGCTTTATTATAACCATAATAATATCTAGCGGGTAGAGGTATGTAATCTATACTAGAAGCTTTACAAGGATTATACAATTAAGCTTCATTTATAACTGCACGTATGCTTAGGTAATATCCCTTAACCAAGCCGTAATGCCTTCTCTTTTTAATAATAAAGCAAGAGCAATAATAAGCCTCTGGCTAGCTCTTTAAATTATTAGGGACTGCGTAAGGATAACCTCTTTCCTACAGTCGCTATGGCCTTAAATAATATATCGCGATTTTTCATATAGGGAATTAGTTACTTTGCCCTTAATCTTATGCACTATTTATAAACTAAAGAGTCTCTTGCTTTTATACTTTTAAGGGTTAAATTAAATAAATTTAAATATATTTCTTGCTAGTAAATTGTTAATCTCGGCCTTATTAGAGAGTTTAAATGGTTCTCCAGGCATGGTTATCTTTCCTTATATATAAAGGTTAATTATAAGTTAAAAATCTGCCTTTTCTTTCTTTATAAGGAAAGCTTCTAGTTGAGGGTATTTCCGAGGTCTTCCACAGCCTCTTTATATTAGATTTATAGGGTTATCAGGGGGAGTCTTATGAACAATTTCGTCGGAGGAAGTCTTGTAAACAATTTCATTAATCTCGGCGTTTTCCTGGTCTGGGTTATTTAGGCATAGGCCTTACCCTTCTTAGGAAGTTAAAGCTATTCCTATAGCTTCCTCATTTTAAGCTTAGTTATTCTTATAAGAAGTCTCTGCTTCTAGCAAAAGTAATATATGGCTTAATAACTATAGATTAAAACTTCATAAGGCCGTAAGGCATCTTAATAATATAAGTCTCTTCTTCTATTAAAAAAAGCTTATATAGGCCAGTCTATTTACTATTCTTATAATAAACTTATACATTAGAGTTTAAGGGGAGATTATATATTAGCAGGGTTATTAGGCCATTTTAAGTGTTAAGGGCATTGTTAACTTAACGCCTTATAAGGCTATGCCTTGCTTTATCTATTGCTTTTTAAAGCATCTTAGCTCTTTAAGTAACTATAAGGCTTAGGGGAGAATCGTTTATTATTCTTAGATATATTCTAAAGACTAAGAGGGTTAGAATAAGGCTATTTAGGCTAGCAGAGTTATTAACTGCTTTAATAGCTATTTAAAGCATTTGCTCTTTTAAGAGAAAACTATAAGCTTTAGTCTTAATAATATTATATGCTCTTTAAAGAGGGGCGTAATATTGCTTAAGTTTTCCGATGCTATTGTGTGCTTTAACAGGGACTTCGTTAATGTTAATTAACAATAGTCAAGCCAAATGCCTAAATTTGCTAGAAGCAAAGTTTCTTCTAGCATTATAGACTATCTAGTCTAAGGGACCAAGATATATATTAATCTAACATTCCTTAATGGCGTTCTAAATATCTTAAGCTTTTTATTATTAGGGTCTAAGAAAGCAAGCGGCTTAAAATAAAGTTACTAAGTTAATAACATAGAGAACAGGCTTTTCATTAATTTACATAATATTAATAAGAACCTTATAGTTAAATTTAAGATTATCTTTAAGAGTAAACTTAAATCTACTCAGAGCCTTAGCGTTTATTTAACATTAGTAACAGGCATATGTGATTTTTCCTATGTTAGCTCTGTTAAAATCTTCACCGGCCTTAGTAAGAAGGTTATATAGTTAGTTGATTAAATGGTGGCCAAATCGACAATAAAGTTAGTGAATTTCTGCTTTTAAGAGCATAAAGACGGCAGGTTCTTAGAAACTAATTGTTTACTAAGGATATTCTTATTTTCTAATAATAGGTACTTTCTTTTTTCCTTAGATAAGGAGATTCTTAAGATTATTAAGCTTAACACCTATTCTATCTATATTTATAATAGAATATAGGAAAGGCATAGTACTATTAAGAATATAAAAAGAAATCATACTAAAGATCGTGGGAAGCTTTAAAATGACATTTAAGGTTGCACTTCTAGCACTAAAGTTAATAGTTCTCTAGTTAGAAGAAGGCTTAATCATAAGGTCTGTTATAAGGCATATTAATGCTTTAACTTAACCTTAGCTAGTAGTTGAAATTCCAGCTGCTTTAGTATCTAGGAGGATACTATAAAACGTTTCTATAGTATATTATAAATCCATAAGAAATACCTGCTTTTATGCGGTTTTATTAGTATTGCGGTCGTAAGGGTCTTTAATAAATAACGCGTGTTTAAAGGCGTTATCTTGCAGGAAATTCACGGTTAAGGCAGAAAAGAAAGGGGGATTAGGTGCTTGTGTAAAGAAAGTTATAAATATAAGGGTTTCTTGTGCTTCTTTATCGTTTTATGCCTTTTTTTCTTTAGAGGTAATAAATGCTGCATTTTAGGCAGCCTTTTTGTGTTTATTCTTATCCCTACTGTCCGGGGGTAATAACTCTTTGTCTTTACCTTTAAATGCTTATAAGAATATATGAAATTAGCGTTTAAAAGGAGGGGATTTATGCCTTTAATTACTCTACTAAGTTTCTTTTGCTTTCTTTTGTTTAGAGACAGAATAGTTAGTTAACTAACATCCTTCTTTATAATAGATAAAGCATTTCTTAGATCCAGCTTTATTTTAGGGTTAGGAAGCTTGTAAATATTATCAGTTAGTAAACAAGACCATGTTAGTGCTTAGGGTAGTGTTTTAAGGTTAGTACTTACTTTCTCTTGTAATCTATTAGCTTATAAATGATTTTAAAACAGGTTCTATCATATCTTTCATTATAAGGCAGCGGCAAATATTACTAACTACGCCTTTATAGATATTAGTTCGGACGTAGGTTATCTGGTTAAATTCGGGGCTATCTTAAACAGATATTTCTAGTTAGCGCCTAAGCATTATATCTTTCTTAGAGAGGGGGTAAAGACTATTAAATAGGTTTAAGAGCTATTAAATCATTAATTCCAAACATTTAAGTTTAGTCTTCATTGGATTTTTAGCTATAATATAATAAAACTTTATCTCTTAAAATCATGTTTAGTAGAATTTTCAATTTTCTTTAGTCTTAAAGTTTTCCTTTATCTGCTTAGTTATTATATTAAATAAAATAAGTCTTTTGCTAAATTTCTTAAGGTAATACTTATAGGCATTGCCTGTAAGCATTATTAATAGTGCAAACAGATATAACTTAGGCAAAATTCCTTATACTATGCAGATATCCTTAAATATTAGGACTTTAGGATACATAAAGTTAAAAAGTGCTTTAAAATACTTGTTTTCCTTATTATAAACTCTAGTAAGAGAGTTTAAGGCTTTTTAGTCTATATTAGTGATTTCCTTTAATATAGTTTGTTATTCTAAGGGAGAGGAAATTGTTATTTTTATTGTTATTTCTTTAGTAGGAGGGTTAGAAGGGTTAGGGGGAGGTGAGGTTATTATTAACATTAACGTATTAATAGTGTTATTTCCTGTCAGGAGCTTTCTATTAAAAAAGAAAACAGAATTATCTATACTAACTAAATTAGTAAGTATATGGTTAATTAGTCTTTACAATCCTTCTTATGTGTTAATTCCTTAATCTTAAAGAATATCTTAAAGTACTTATCAGACCTTAGGGGTAATCTTCTTAAAAATATTAGCATTCTATTCTTTAAAGTCTTTTTAATATGTAAACAGAAACCTAGTACCTTACTAGTTACTAAATTTATACTAGTTAACATAGTAGGCAAATTTGTTGTAGAGTTCAGAAGTTATAGTTTTTTTAGGGTTAATTTATTTATTAGCTTTAGCCTATTTCTCTGTAAAGTAGTTAGAATACTTTTAGAGTTTTACAGGAAGGGAGTCTTAAATAGGTTAATTAGCTCTAGTAGTGGAAGTTAAAGCCATTTTTAGTGTTTTCTCCGTAATAAATAGTAAAAAAGATACTTTAATTATAGACTAGTAGCAAGTTAACAATAAGGGGTAAATTCCATAAAAAAACTTTCTTAATAATTATAGACAAGTAGCAAAAGTTCATAATAATAGAAAAAGTTACTTTTAGGTAGCACAAATAACAGATTCTGCGTAATTAAGTAAATAAGTGCATTATATTGGAAGTTCGTCTCTTCTGTTAATTCCTAGCCAATCTGTAGTTATAACAACCACTAATCAGTACTGGTTTCACAGGGTATAATTACTATAGCAATAACAGGGGGGGTAACAAAGGTCTGATTTCTATATAGTTATAATTATTTAAAGGGAAAAGAGGGGGACAATGCAGAAGTGTAGTATTATAGCCATAGTACTACCCTAGGTTACATAACATAGTAATCCAGCTAATTAGGGCACGCGCATCGTGCGTATAACCCACAATTCCTGGTTACTATCGTGTATTCCTTCCATCCTCAAGACAAGCGATTCCAACAACTATAGCTAATATATTATTAAGATAATGCTATAAAGCTAGGAGGATTAATACCTATAGTACTATTAGATTTATTACAGTATAATTGTAAATAGCTATTATTACTATCTAATTCTTCTGTTTAGCTACTCTATTTATCGGCAGGTAGTAGGCAGTTACTATTAGGAATTTAACTCCTAGCTTAGTAAATATTACCTGCTAAACTTTAGAAATAAATTTAAAGTCTTTATTACTAACTATTTACCTTAGTAGTCCCTAGTCTATAATATATAAAGCTTAAAGAAGCAGATCTGCCTATATAGATACTAAATATATTATATTCCCTAGGATTAAGAGGGTTTTCTTACTAAATAGATAGTTTACTAGGCAAAGGGAATTATACTTTAAGTATCCTTTTATGGCCTATATAGTATTTACTAAGTTTACCTTTAGCATATTAGTAATAAAATCCAGAGAAATTGTGTAAAAAGGCATTAGTTTTAACTACAAAGGTCTTATTTCTCTAGTTGCTTTATCCCTTAAGATAGAGTTTTTCTAACAAGTTATATAATATACTACGTACTCTTAGATTTACTTAGATATCTTTAGGAAACAAATGCTACACAGACCTTTTATTATTCTGCTAATTCTGAAATAATAATAATTATTATATGTAGTTCTTAGTATAGTTTTAATATAGCTGCTTAGAATATATAGTTATTTAAGCCCTTTTTTATCCTTATAATAAAGTAAGCCCTTATTTATAAGCTCCTAGCCATAGAGTAAAATTAATAGTTAGTTCTGTCCTTACTTTAGCTGCTTCTGCTAGAAATCCTTAATGCTTTTAATTATTTAATAATATTATAGGTTAAATTTATACCCTACTAATATCTCCTTTTTTAATAAGTTATTTATTATAGCTACTGCCTAATAGTTTTAATAGAAGTATATATAGGCATCTAACTTATTATATATACTATAGTTTATAGTCTTATAGTAGCTAACCTCTACTAGAAGTTATAATAAGGTATTAGGTATAATGTTAAGAACTCCTACCATATAGGTTACCTATAATTTAAATTATAACAAATAATTCGCCACCTTAGCCAATTTTAGGTTAGCCTTATTAAGGTCTATTATGGCTAAAGAGGTGTATTTAATAATTCCTTTAGCAGGTATATAATTAGTTAGAATATTAACTAAATAACAGTTAGATTAAGCTATTTTTTATAGTTTCCGCATTACCTATGCAATTATAGCTACCTTTGCCTTAGTTAATTTATACTACTTCTTAGCTGTAAATATTAAATAAGAGAGGAAAAGGATTAAGCAAAGTTTTATAGCTATAATATCCTTACTAAGTATGCTTTTTCTATCCTACTCCTTATATAATTAAAAAGTATATAGACTAAAACCTTCCTTATAAGCATTAATCTTAAAGAATAATAGTTACTTTAAATTATAGTACTATAGTAGTATTTTCTTATAAAGTATAGTTTTTAGTACTTTAAAGGCTACTTCCTTATCTTTTATAAGAATAAAGGATTTTTCTTATGCCTTTCTCTTATATACCTGCTTTAAAGATCTTACTAGTAACTTATTATATTTATAAAGTTTATATATAAGTGCTATCTTTTAGGTTTATAGTAGTTAGATCTATAAGTTAAACTAAGGAATTCCTGCTTTTAAGAATCCTGCTATACTCATAAAGGTTTCTAAGGTTAATAAGTTATAAAGAATTTTTATTTACTAAAATGACTTAATTCTGTTATTTATATTAATAATTCCGTTAGTATTAACCATAAAGCTAAGAAGTTAGATTAAGTAATATCTAATAAAAGACTTAGTTACTATAATATATACCTTATTTTCCTCCAGGACTTTTAAGACTATCTTAAGGTATTTAAAATAATCCTTAAGGGTGTTAGAATAGATAATAATATTATTAATATAAATATAAATAAAACTTTAGTATAGTTAGAAAATGCAATCCATAAATTGTTATATAAAAGCTAGAGAATTCTTATACCCTATTAACACAACTTATAATGCTTTTAGCCCTCTTTTAGAGATTACTACTATATAATTCTAGTATTCCTCTTATACTAGAAGCTAGTAGAAAAAACCTATTATATTAAAAATCAATTTCTACTCTTTGCTATAAGTATCCTACATAATATTGCCTTAGTCTAGTAATAGATATATATCTAGTATAGTAATATTATTAAGAGGTCTGGTATTTATAATAACTTAACCTTTCTTTATCTTCTCTATATCTCTCTAAATAATAAAACCAGGGCAGGCTATAAGTACTAGCTTTATTAACTAAAATATCCAGCCTGCTAGGTATATAGCATTATAAACTTTAGTAAATTTCTCTTAGTCTCTATGCCTAAGAGGGTACTTCCTTGCTAGCTTAACCTAATTTTACTAGCTATTAATAAAGTTAACTCTTATTTTATCTTTGTCTAATATTAGTACTACTCCTTTATTATAATAAATATTATACTTATTAGTTAAATTCCATAACTTAGTAGCTGCTTCTAGATTAATATTAGTAATTTGCTCTTTAAACTTATTTTTAATAAAAGGTATATCCTTTAGGCAAGATACTCTATATAATAAAATACCTTTATTAATAACTTTAGGATCTAGGTTATTATTAAATTTTTACGGACTCTCTTCTGTCTTCTCTATCTTAATATCTTTACTAAAAAATGCTATATACTAGTAAATCTTCAGAATAGCAAAATTTAAATCAAGGCTAGTAGCTGCCTTAAGTTAACCTACTTTGCTATTTTACTTAATTTATATAGCCCTATTAGAGTTATTTACTACTAGCATCCTTTTCTTATCTCTTTAGTTAAAAATGTTATCTAGGAAGATAGAATTAGATAATATAATATAATAAATACTTATTTTCTCTCTACTAGGGAGATCCTTCTATATTACTAGCACCTAACATATTAAGTTTAGTAGAATTATAATATTATATACTGCTATTACCTGTTAAGCTAGCATATAGCAAGCGTCTTAAAACATCTGTCCTAGTACTGTTATATTATATACCAACCTAAAGACTAACCTTAGATTATTAAAATTAATTTTTACTCTAAAGCTATAGAGAAAGCTTATATTAATTAATAATTTTAGTCCTAGATTTAGTATAACATCTATAGTTATTATAAAGTAACCTTAGATATTTTTTTCTCTTATAATTTTTAAAACATAGAAGTTAAAAGTAGCCTTTTTTATAATAATAAAGGCTAAAGCTACTCCTATTACTAGTTTTAGGTCTTACTTCTCCCACTTTATATTTATTTTATATTACTAGAGCTACTATTTATTACCTAGAATTAATAATATTCTAGTGTTTATATAGATTATATAGTTAGGTCCTTTATTATAAAATCAAATTAGTATTTTAAGGAAGGTATTTATCTGCTTTCTTCCCTTAATATTAATCTCCTATAGTCTAAATACTGCCTTAATCACCTAGTCTTCTTACAGACCTCTTGTTAAAATTAGCTTATTTAAACTTTAAGTTATAATGTTTAGTATAATATTAACTTTAGTTATAAAAGCTTTAATAATTTCCTTCTTTTCCTTAGGCTCTTCCTGCCTTCTTCTATTAAGATCCTTTATTTTGCTAGTCTTTATAGTTAAAAAGGTAGGATCCTTCTAGTCTAAGTCTCCCTCCTTTACTACATAGAAAGCACTAATAAAATTAGATTTAACCTCCTCTTTATTAGAGTTATAGTTAAATATTAGGTGTATTTTACTACCTTTTATAATAAAGTATATATTTATAAAGTTAGACTTATTATATTTATTATTATTTAATAGACTTCCTTTCCTAGCTAAATAGTATCTAAAGTCTGCTAAATACTACTCTTACTCTTTAGCATTAAAATTATTATCTAAAACTATAACTTTATAGGGTTTCTAGTTTAAACGCTCTTATTACCTAAATTATCTTAAGCAGAATTAATTCCTTTAGTAAGGGTTTTATTACTCTCTAGATTAATTCCCTCCCTAATTTTCTTTTTCTAAGAATGTCTCTTTTTCTTTATTATTTTCTTAAGATTTATTTTCTTAGCTATAGGCCTTACCTTTTTTAGTTTAAGGGTTTGCTTTTTTTTTATAAGGTTCTCTTTTTTAACTTTTAGTTATTATAGTCTGTTATTATTATACTACTAGGACCTTTAAGGTTAATTCTAGTCCTATTATAGTTTATTCTAATAAACCTATTCCTAGTATAAAACTAGCAGCCTTCTTTAGTCTTCTTAATTATAATCCCTTAGGCTGCTTAATCTCTTTTTAATATATATATAATAGAATATTATTATTAAAAGTTATCCTATTAGAAACAGTTTTCTCTTCTTTAGTTATAGTCCTTATAATAGTAATTTTAATAGGCCTTTACTCTTTTTCTCTTAAATTTATTTAAATTTAAGAATTTATTATTATAAAGGTAGGCTTTTACTATTTCTTTAGTCTTTTCCTAGTAATAAGACTTTTATTACTCCTTGATTTCTTAATATAAATTATAGTGTTTTCTATTTACTATTTTAAGGTATTTATTATGCTTTATGCCCTTAGTTAGATCTAGGCATAGCTTTTTTAGCTTAGAATATAATTTTATCCTAAAGTATACTAAAAGCTATAAATCTATTATCTCTTTATTAGCTCTAGTATACTAAAAGATTTAAGCTATAAAATCCTAAATAAAGATACTATTTATAATATCTTCTTAAGTATACTTAGCCTACTTAAGCTTTATTACTATATCTTTTATTCTTATGTAAAATTCTTTTTATACTACTTTAATAATATAATTAATACTAGTAAAAATCCATTCCTTTTTAGATTTATCTAAGTATTACTAGTACTAGGTTATTACTTTTCTATAGAATAGTTACTAGATATTATAAAGTAATACCTCCTTCTGGTTTAATAGTACTCTAAATAGATACTTTTTTACTACTTAAATCTAAAGCTTAGGATTTAAAAAAATAGCAGTTTTTCCTTTATATAAGATAAATTTATTACTTATATCTACTATATCTGTTTTTAGGTCTAGAAGTCTAATATTTTAAATCTTTTAAGTTAAACTTACTAACCCTTCCTTTTTAATTGCCCTTTTAAGCTTAAAATCCTATTCTAGATTATATTTTAGTTAAAAGGTATCCTATTCCTAGTATTCTAGTATTTAGCTTAGCTAGTTATTATAAGGCTCTTTAGTATAGTAGTAACTATCTCTATAACTACCTGCTTTATTACTATAATTATTTGCTTTATAGCTATATTTACTTCCTTATTATAGGAAAGTTAGAGGTAGATTTATATATCATCTTATATTACTATTTTTAAAAGGTCCTTTTAGAGGTTTATTACCTTATTATATAGGTAGATATAGTAGTGTTTAGGAGTATTAGTATTATTAAGCACTAGTATAGTATATCCTCCTCTATTTATAACCTCTATACTTACTAAAGTCTTATCCTTATTACTAGTATTTTATTATTAATAAGGCATAATTTTGCACATCCTCTAACAGAAAACCTTATTAAAGTGCTAATATTATTAATTAAGAATTTAGTAAAGCGCCTTCTTATCTAATATTTAGTAGACTAAAGGTTTATATATCCTTAAGAGGAAAACCTTATTAAAGTACTAATGTTATTACTTAAGGATTTAATAAAGTACCTCCTTATTTAGTAATTAGTTTATACTATAGAAATCCTACTTATTATAAAAACTTATATCTTTTTATAGGGGGAAACTATTAAGTATAGGTTAAAACTATATAAGGTAGGTTAAAAGAGGTCCTAGTATTATTATAATAACTTATATATCTGAACTCCTATTATAATTTAGGTAAATCCTAATTGTGCAGTAAGAGGTCTATTACTTCCAGTTAGTAAGATTTATTTATACTAGTATATCCTTATAGAAACCCTATTACTTCTCTTAAGTTGCTTATTTTAATTAGGTAGTCTTAAGACCTTATTAGCTTAGGTATTATAACTATTGTTTTACCCCTTTACTAACTAGAATTCTAGCTAATTTACTTTAGTAAGGTAGGTCTAGTCTACTAAGGGTTTAGCTACTAAGTTATATTAGCTCCTGTTATTATTAGTTTAAACGGTTCTTACATAATTAGCACTATATTTAACTACTAGTCCTAGTAACCTGCCTACATCTGGTCTATAAAGGCCGTTATAATTTAGTTTAACTCCTTTATTTATAAAGTAAGGCTAGCTAGAGTATTTAAGATATTATCTTAGGTTTCTATTATCTATTATTAAAAGTTAATTTCTACTAAGTAAGTAAGGTTTTTTTTAATTTACCTTTATAACTCTTATATTACTCTTATTACTTTATATACTTTCTCTTATATTTTAGCTACTCTCTTAATGCTCTATAGGATTTTATAAGCTAAGGTTTTACTAATATTATTTTTAGTTTTAGGTTCTAGCTTATACCCTACTATAATATTAAACAGTTCCTTAGTATTTATTAATTCTTAGTATACTTATTTCCCCTTACTAGTTCTAAGGGGTTATAAGTCCCTAGGAGATTATAACTTTCTAGCTAATTACTCTTTCTCTCTTTTAGGCATAATAGGATTCTTTATTATTAAAAGACCTTTTACCCCTTATATAGTCTTATTTATTATCTTATTTAGGTTAGTTAAATCTTTAGGTATTATAAACCCTCCTATATATATTAATATAATAAGCTTCCCTATTTTTTTATAGTCTTTATTATTTTAAAAGTCTATATAAGTAAAAGACTTATACTAAACTAACTTATTACTTTCTAAGGATTTTTTACTTAATACTAGAGTCTACTTTAGTAGTAACATAAGTTATATAATAATAGCTAGTTATTTTAATTATTTCTTACTAGATAAAGCTATTTCTTATGTCTTATTGCCTTCTAAGGTCTCCTTAGGGTTATTATCTAGATTAGGACTAAAAACCATAGTTAAAAGAGTATCCCTAATACTTAATGGTTTTATAAGTTAAAAAGCCTCTAGTTCTTTAATAAGTGTAATAATAAGCAAGGTTTTTAGCTCTTTAAGAGGTATTATAGCGGTTAAAGTCTCTAGTTTTATAAGAGGTATAGTCCTAGGCAGGGTAGTTGTAATCCTTAATAATATTACCTTAGGTTTAGTTACTAATAGTTTAAAAAGCCCTTTTTTCTTAGCCTTTTTTAGTATTTATTATATTAAAATCAGTTTTTCTCTAAAGTATAAGGAATATATAAGAGCTAAGTTAACTAGTTATAGCAGTTCTATAGTTTAGTAAATCTTTTTATTATAGAATTTATAACTTTCTAAATAAGTAAGATCCTTTACCTTATTATTAATAGTTACTAGTCTTCCTTTAGAATTAAAAGAATTAGAATTTTGCTTAAGGTATTTATAAAGATTATAAATATAGTACAGCTCTCCCTTAGTAATAGTTATAATATATAGTTAGTAATTATCTAATTTCTAGCACTAATTTGTTAATTTAAACATAAGTTCTATTAAATCCTTCTTACTTCTTAGCTTATAGCCTTGCTATAGGTAGTAAATCTAATGTTTTAGCACACTGCCTTGCTTATTAATAATAATAACCCTAACTCTTTAGCTATTATAGCCTTACTAGTTAGGACCTAGTAATACAGTAATTTAACTTAATATATCTTACTAACTAAAAGCAGTAAGTCCTTAATTTTTAGTTAAAACCTTATACAAAGAATATAAGCAATTACTACTAGTTGTTATGTAGTGGTATTATTACGTAGTTAGTTAGAAGCAACCGTAAAGCTGTCATTAATATTATTATAAAAGGGTTATTAAATGCACCTATATATACTACTATTAAGTCATATAGTTAAGTGTATTGTATGTAAGTTGTTATTATTATTCTTAGTCTTACTAGCTATATAACAAATCTATCCTATATAGGTAGGGATCTAATATTATAGATTATTCTATAATAAGTGCCCCTCCCTTAAAGATAACTATCCTAGTTATCCTCTAAATCTATCTAAGCTAGTATTAATATATATAAAGAAAACTTTTATTTATAAAGAAAAGTAATTTAATCCATAAAGTATCCTTTTTATATTAGTCTAGTTATATTTAATCTGCTAGAAACATTGCTTAATAGTAGTAACTAATCTAATAATAACTACTTATAAAATTTAAGGATAAATAAATATCTTAGTTTAAGCAAAAAAACTATAACAAAAGGAAAAATTCAATTTAAGTAGTATAAACCTGTTAATTATAGTTAAATCTGTCCTAAATATGCCTAAATATCTATTTCTTAAAGTCCTTATCCGCATAAGCCTTATAATTTATATTATAATCTGTTAATAGAGATATAGATTATAAAATATCTCTATCTACTTATGTTATTATAGCTATAAGTAGCTCATCTGAGAGTAACTATTATTACTAGTAACCTCTAGTTATATACTTCTAGGGGTTGCTATATTATAAGTAATTCTCTTATCTATAGTGTTATAGTTATATTATAACAATACTACTAACTTTAGACTATAGTAATAACTTATATAAAAGGATAGAAAAGTTTTAGGTTAAACTAAAAATAAAAATATTATGCTTTTAAAGACCTAGTAGACTAATAAAAGGAAGCTGTATAAAGGGGAAAGAGTTAGGCTATAAAAAGAGAGGCTTTTCTCTTAAATATAGGAAAGGTGGCTTATGCCCTTTCTTAAGGTATATTAGATAACTTAAGTTATCCTCTACTTCCAGCCTTATATATAAAGGTCCTTTATATGTTTAAACCAGGCATGTTAAAGGTTATTCCGTAGGGGTTATTAAGGCATTATTACTTTTAGGCAGAAGACAGCCACTAGCTATGCTAATTTATCCTTACTAGAGGTGAATTTTCCTATGTCTAAGCTATATAACATAGTAACTATAAGGGAAGTAATAGTCCTCTAGATATAACTTTTTCTATAATTAATTTATTTACTATAATACCCTTTATAATACAGCCAAACCTTTAATCTAAGCTATACATTTTATAATTAAATAGTAATCTGCCTAGAGCTAACTAGAGCTACGCGATTTTTAGGACTACTTTTGACGTTAGATAGTGTAATATATTAGTAAAATTTTCAGTCCTTATACTACTATATAAGGGTCTCCTATTTATCTAATATCTTAGCTAATTTCGCATTCTTAGTTATAGATTCCGTTATTATTTTCTGCCTTTTTATAGCGCTACTAATATTATACCTATTTTTAGAAGGTATCTTTTGTTTTGCCTTTTTTAGTAATAACTTAAATAAGCTTGTGTTTAATATAGTTGCTTTTATTACTCCTATAGCTAACCTTATTCTTTTACTAGCTAGTAAATTTATTTTGACTAGGCTAGTTAGCTTCTTGCCTTTTATAAGTAAGGTTATCTTTTTAGCTATAGATTTTAGCAGGGGCGTTTAAGGAGTAGGCTTAATAGTCTTTATACTCCTGGCCTTATCCTCTAGTATTATAACTCTAGCTAAAGTTATTATAATTTACTTATTAATAATCTTAAAACTAGCTTTTACTACACTAAATACCTCCTTATAGGCTTTAATATTCCCTTTAAGTATATTAGTTCTCTCTTTAAGTTTACTAAATTATTTATTAGTAGCTTAGTCTACTAACCTTAACTCTATTTGTTTTAAAATAGTCTTTTTAGCTATTACTTTACTTATTAGCCTATATTATTTAGCTAAACCTTAGATTAGATTCCTCTAGTTTGCTAGTTTCTTCCTTAGTATATTAGTATCCTGTTAAGTGGTTACAATTCTATACTCTTTATTAGTATTAATAATCACTTATTAAAAGCCTATGTTTAAGAAATTAACCTGTCTTATAGTAGCCAGGGCCCTAGCTATAAAGCTATTAATGCCTTCTAACTTATTATAGTATCTAGCTATAAGCACTTTCTCTTTTAATAGTAATCCTAGTTATTACTCTTTAAATCTAGCTTAGTTATCTATTTATTTACTATTAAGGAATTATACCACTACCTACTTAATATAAAGTTTAATATTCTAGATAACTAGAGTATTAGCCAGGCATTTAGTCTTCTTTTGCTTATTATTATCAGCTGCTAAAATTAATTTCTCTATAAGGAAAATCTATTACACTACTCTAATCTATAGTGTATATATAGGGTCTATCTTTATAATAAAAAATCTATTTCTATGAATTTACACCCCCTAGGCTATAAAATCTTTAAAGTAGGTATAAATAGTATTTATTATGCTTTATATATTATTTCTAGCTTAATATTACTATATTCTAAAAGGCTTTAGTCCTATATTTCCTCCTGTAAATAACTTTATTTTCTAGTGCTAATAGTATTTATTTATATAACTAAAATAGTAAATTAGCTTACTAAAGTCTAGTTTCTTTAATTTATCTTATATTTTTTATATAGTTATAGGAGGATCTTAACTTAAACTACTAATAAGAATCCCTTTAGTTATAAAGGCATTAGTAATTATCTTACTCTTTCTTATACTTTAAAGGTACTTTATTACTATTTATCCTTAAAGGCTAAGCATTTCTTTAAATATATTAATATTAAAAATATTATTCTTATAGTTTATATTTACTCTAAAGTCCTTATTCTTATCCTTAGCTATAGTCTTTATATAGCATTAATAGGCAGTTATTAGGTTAATATATGCCTTTTCCCTCTGCTTATCTTCTTACGAAGCCTTAGCTATTTAATTATAAAAAGCAGAAATAGTATCCCTAGCTACTCTTATTTAGTTCCCTTTAGAAAATAGCTTTACTAACTTAGTTATTATTCTTTACTTTTCCCTATAAAATAGTAAAAACTTAACTAAGATATTAGGATTAAAATCCTCTTATAAAACTTATTCTTTGCATCTCTTATTGTTGGAATCGCTCGTCTTAAGGATGGAAGGGATACACAATAGTAACCGGGAATTATGGGTCATATGCACGATGTACGTGCCCTGATTAGCTAGATCACTATGTCATGTGACCTAGGGTAGTACTATAGCTACAACACCATACTTCTGCATTGTCCCCCTCTTTTCCCTTTAAATAATTATAACCATATAGAAATCAGACCTTTATTACCCCTCCTGTTATTGCTATAGCAATCACACCCTGTAAAACCAGCACTAATTAGTGGTTGTTATAACTACAGATTTGCTAGGAATTAACAGAAGAGACAAACTTTTAATATAATACACTTATTTACTTAATTGCGTAAAATCCGTTATTTATGCTATCTAAAAGCAACTTTTTCTATTATTATTAACTTTTACTACTTATTTATAATTATTAAGAAAGTTTCTTTATAGAATTTACCCCTTATTATTAACTTGCTACTAGTCCATAATTAAAGTATTTTCTTTGCTATCTATTACGGAGAAAACACTAAAAATGGCTTTAACTTCTACTACTAGAGCTAATTAACCTATCTAAGACTCCCTTCCTATAAAACTCTAAAAGTATTCTAACTACTTTATAGAGAAATAGGCCAAAGCTAATAAACAAATTAACCCTAAAAAAGCTATAACTTCTAAACTTTACAACAAATTTGCCTACTATATTAACTAGTATAAATCTAATAACTAGTAAGGTACTAGGTTTCTGTTTACATACTAAGAAGACTTTAAAGGATGGAATGCTAACATTTTTAAGAAGATTACCCCTAAGGTCTAATAAGTACTTTAAGATATTCTTTAAGATTAAGGAATTAACACGCAAGAAGGATTGCAAAGACTAATCAACCATATACTTACTAATTTAGTTAGTATAGATAATTCTGTTTTCTTTCCTAATAAAAAGCTCCTAACAGGAAATAACACCATTAACACGTTAATATTAATAATAACCTCACCTCCCCCTAACCCTCCTAACCCTCCTACTAAAGAAATAACAATAAAAATAACAATTCCCTCTCCCTTAGAATAACAAACTATATTAAAGGAAATCACTAATATAGACTAAAAAGCCTTAAACTCTCTTACTAGAGTTTATAATAAGGAAAATAAGTATTTTAGAGCACTTTTTAACTTTATATATCCTAAAGTCCTAATCTTTAAGGATATTTGCATAGTATAAGAAATTTCGCCTAAGTTATACCTATTTACACTATTAATAATGCTTACAGGCAATGCCTTTAAGTATTACCTTAAGAAATTTAGTAGAAGACTCATTTCATTTAACATAATAACCAAGTAAATAAAGGAAAACTTTAAAACCAAAGAAAATCAAAAATTCTACTAAACATAATTTTAAGAGATAAAGTTTCATTATATTACAGCTGAAAATCTAATAAAGACTAAACTTAAATGTTTAGAATTAATAATTTAACAGCTCTTAGACCTATTTAATGGTCTTTACCTCCCTTCTAAGAAAGATATAATCCTTAGGCGCCAACTAGAAATATCTATTTAAGATAGCCCTAAATTCAACCAGATAACCTACGTCTAAACCAATACCTATAAAGGCATAGTTCGTAATATTCACCACTGCCTTATAATAAAAGATATAATAAAACCTGTTTTAAAATCATTTATAAGCTAATAAATTGCAAGAGAAAGCAAGTACTAACCTTAAAACACTACCCTAAGCACTAACATGGTCTTGTTTACTAACTAATAATATTCACAAGCTTCCTAACCCTAAAATAAAGCTGGATTTAAGAAATGCTTTATTTATTGTAAAGAAGGATATTAGTTAACTAACCATCCTATCTCTAAACAAAAGAAAGCAAAAGAAACTTAGTAAAGTAACTAAAGGCATAAATCCCCTCCTTCTGAACGCTAATTTCACGTCTTCTTATAAGCATTTAAAGGTAAAGACAAAGAGTTATTACCCCTGGACAGCAGGGATAAGGATAAACATAAAAAGGCTGCCTAGAATGCAGCATTTATTGCCTTTAAAAAAGAAAAGGCATAAAACAATAAAGAAGCATAAGAAACCCTCACATTTATAACTTTCTTTACACAAGCACCTAATCCCCCTCTCTTTTCTACCTTAACCATAAATTTCCTGTAAGATAACGCCTTTAAACACGTATTATTTATTAAAGACCCTTACAACTGCAATACTAATAAAACCGCACAAAAGCAGGTATTTCTCGTGGATTTATAATATACTATAGAAACGTTTTATAGTATCCTCCTAGATACTAAAGCAGCCGGAATTTTAACTACTAGCTAAGGTCAAGTTAAAGCATTAATGCGCCTTATAACAGACCTCACAATTAAGCCTTTTTCTAACCAGAGAACTATTAACTTTAGTACCAGAAGTACGACCTTAAATAGCATTTTAAAGCTTTTTATAATCTTTTGTATAATTTCTTTCTACATTTTTAATAGTGCCATGCCTTTCCTATATTCTATTACAAATATAGATAAAATAGGTGTTAAGCTTAATAATCTTAAGAACCTTCTTATTTAAAGAAAAAAGAAAGTACCTATTATTAGAAAATAAGAATATCCTTAGTAGACAATTAGTTCCTAAGAACCTGCTGTCTTTATACTCTTAAAAGCAAAAATTTGCTAACTTTATTATTAATTTAGCTACCCTTTAATTAACTAACTATATAACCTTCTTGCTAAGGCTAGTAAAGATTTTAACAGAGCTAATATAGGAAAAATCACATATGCCTATTACTAATATTAGATGAACGCCAAGGCTCTAAGTAGATTTAAGTTTACTCTTAAAGATAATCTTAAATTCAACTATAAGGTCCTTATTAATATTATACAAATTAATAAAAAGCCTGTCCTTTATGTTATTAACTTAGTAACTTTATTTTAAGCCGCTTGCTTTCTTAGAGCTTAATAATAAAAAGCTTGAGATATTTAGAACGCCCTTAAGGAATGTTAGATTGACACATATCTTAGTCCCCTAAACTAGATAGTCCATAATACCAGAAGAAACTTTGCTTTTAGCAAATTTAGGCATTTAGCTTAACTATTATTAATTAATATTAATAAAGTCCCTATTAAAGCACACAATAGCATTAGAAAACTTAAGCAATATTACGCCCCTCTTTAAAGAGCATATAATATTATTAAGACTAAAGCTCACGGTCTTCTCTTAAAAGAGCAAATGCTTTAAATGGCTGTTAAAGCAGTTAACAACTCCGCCGGCCTAAATAGCCTTATCCCAACCCTCTTAGTCTTTAGAACATATCTAAGGATAATAAATAATTCTTCCCTAAGCCTTATAGTCGCTTAGAGAGCTAAGATGCTTTAAAAAGCAATGGATAAAGCAAGGCATAGCCTTATAAGGCATTAAGTTAATAATGCCCTTAATACTTAAAATAGCCTAATAACCCTGCTAATATATAATCTCCCCTTAAACTCTAATATACAAGTTTATTATAAGAAAGGTAGATAGACTGGCCTATATAAGCTTCTTTTAATAGAAGGAGAGACTTATATTATTAAGATGCCTCACAGCCCTATAAAGTTTCGATCTATGGTAGAAGCAAAGACTTCTTCTAAGGATAACTAAGCTTAAAATAAGGAAGCTATAGGAATAGCTTTAACTTCCTAAGAAGGGCAAGGCCTATGCTTAAACAACCCAGACCAGGAAAACGCCAAGATTAATAAAATTATTCATAAGACTTCCCTTAATAAAATTGTTCATAAGACTCCCCCTAATAACCCTATAAATCTAATATAAAGAGGCCGTGGAAGACCTCGGAAATACCCTCAACTAGAAGCTTTCCTTATAGAAAAAGAAAAGGCAGATTTTTAACTTATAATTAACCTCTACAAGCAAGAAAAGATAACCACGCCTGGAGAACTATTTAAACTCTCTGACAAGGCCGAGATTAACGCTTTACTAGGGAGAAATATGTTTAAATTTGTTTAATTTAACCCTTAAAAGCATAGAAGCAAAAGACTCTTTAGTTTACAAATAGTGTATAAGATTAAGAGTAAAGCAACTAATTCCCCGTACGAAAAATCGCAATATATTATTTAAGGCCATAGCAACCGTGGGAAAGAGGTTATCCTTACACAGTCCCTGATAATTTAAAGAGCTAGCCAGAGGCTTATTATCACTCTTGTTCTATTATTAAAAAGAAAAGGCATTACAGCTTAGTTAAGGGATATTACCTAAGCATATATACAGTTACAGATAAAGCTTAATTATACAATCCTTGTAAAGCTTCTAGCACAGATTGCACACCTTTACCCGCCAGATGTCATTATAGTTATAATAAAGCCGCTTTATAGAATTATAAAAGCAGGCACACATTAGTAGTTAACATATTTTAATTATTATCACTAAAAACTCCAGATAATTACTTTTACCTACAACCTATGTCTACTTATTTCTTTAAAGGAAAGCTCTTGTTTTAGACTTATTAGAATGCAAACCAATAACACATTAGGCCTTAGCAATACTAAATTCTTTAATTATAAAGAAGTTAAGTTAAAAAATGCTAGATTTCTTGCAAAGCCAAAGCAACGCCTAGAGAAATCAACACCATTAATGTTTAATAGTTGCATTTTAAGCAAAGCTAATAATAATACCTTCTTCCTATAACAAAAGGCATAAGGAAAGAAGTTATTAAAAGTCAACTAGGATAATTAAGCTTAATATGTTAAGCAGAGGGCTTAAGGTGCATATATTGCTCTTATCTGCTAACCTAAAGCCTCTTACGATCTTTCTATTACTGTCTAAAGTTAACAACCAGAACCTAACAATATAACAAAGCTTAATAAGAGGCTTAAGTAGTAAATTAATAATCAGACTTACAGACTTTACTACATGCCTTTCTTACTAGAAAATGCCTCCCTTTATGTTTTTATTAATAGCTCCTTTACTAATAATAAAGACCTTAGCTTGCAAATCAGCTACGTAATTATTCTTAGAAATAAGGAAAGGAACGTTAACACCTCTGAATTCACGCTTATAGGCAATATTATAACCTACAGCTCTATAAAATCTAAAAGAGTTATAAGAAGCACCTTAGCATTAAAGCTATACAAAATAGTCTAAGGAGTCAATATTGCTTACGTAATAAGTATAACTTTAAGGATTATTACTAATTAATTAAACAAGCCGAACATCCTAATCGTAATATGCACTAACTCTTTTTTATTATATAAGTATATTATTAAATTAGGCACTATAAAGGAAAAAAGGCTTATAATTAACATTATGGCGCTGCAACAGTTATATAAGCAAAGGGAAATCACAGAAATCTAATAGATAAATAGCTATAATAACCTTGCTAACGTAATAATAAAGGCTTCTCTAAATAGAAGCCTTAAGACCTTTGTAACCAAGAATAAGGCTTGGATTTGAGTAGAAGGTTAGGTAAAGAGACTAGTATTAAGCATTAAAGCTAAAGCTGCTTAAGCGCGCAATAAAGATTTTAAATTTAATAAATCCGAACGCAATTGATTAAAGGACTTTAAGGATGCTCTAGACTAGGGAAAAGTCATTTATTTAAGTAATATTTCTTATGTATTACGATGTTATTGATTTTTACTTATTTGTTAATTTTTACGGATTTTTTATGTGTTTTAAAGCGATTCCTCTTTTTTAATAAAGAGAGAGTTTGCAAGTATTAAAATTACTTATCTTAAGGATGGAAGGGATATACAATAGTAACCGGGAATTATGGGTTATATGCACAATGCACGTGCCCTAATTAGCTGGATTACTATGTTATGTAACGTAGGGTAGTACTATAGCCATAACACTACACTTTTACATCGTCCCCCTCTTTTCCCTTTAGATAATTATAACTATATAGAATCAGACCTTTGTTACCCCCCCTGTTATTGCTACAGCAATCACACCCTGTAAAACCAGCACTTATAATATATATTAAAATTATCTAAGAAAGGGTAAAAAAAGTTATAAAATAAAATAAAAGAAAAGAAAAACTTAAAGTATATAATAATTAAAAGTAAGAATAAAAGGTTAAAAAAAGAAGAAAAAACAGGGAATTCTAGTGTATTAAAAGGTATAAATAAGGGGTTAAGTAAAAAGTAAAGTAAAATTATAAGTAGTATTATAAGGAAAATAGGGTTATATATTTCTACTAGTAGTAATCATATAGGGTCCTATAGGATGTTAGATCCTGCTAACCTTAAGGCATTATTAGAACTCCTACCTTATAAGCCCCTTCTTTTTATACTTCTTATTTTAGTTAATTAAATACTTTTTTAGATATTTATTTATTAACTCTAATGCATTTACTTTTATTTTGCCTTTATTAATTTACTAGTTATCTTTAGTAGTATATCCTTTTTATCTTATAAAGTAAGCTATCTTAAGGCTTTATTCCTTAGTATAGTAAATTTTTACCTTATATAAGATAATTTACTTAATCTTTTAGTAATTAGCTTTACTGCTCTCTTCTAAATTAATTAGTAAAAGGTGTGTTTTCTCTCTGCTAAAGAGATCTTTACCTTAGTGCGGTTTCTATATGTATATAATTAATACTACTAAATACACCCTTACGGTTAACAGAAATTTAAGTTAGTATAATAAAGAATTTACCTTTTTAAGAACCTTATATAGTCCTGCTCTCTATAGTAACTATTTCTTTTTTAGCTTTCCTAAAAGCTAGTATCCTTTATATAATTATAAGTATACTATATCTCTAACATTAATATCCACTAGGTTATATTAAAAATCATATCTAATTTTAAATAGTGTAGTAATAATAGTTATTATAAGTTAAGCCTCTCTTTAATAAAGCTTATAAAGTGCCTTTAAGTCCTCTTTTTCTAGCTATAAGTTAGAAATTACTTACTTTAGAAGAAGGTTAATAAGGTTTAGTAGTTTAAGCCTATATAATAACTTATTAGGCAACTAGTTAATTGCTATAGCTACTATATTATTAAGATAATACTGCAAAGCTAGAAAGATTAATACCTACAGTACCGTTAGATTTGTTATAATATAATAGCAAATAGCTATTATTACTATCTGATTCTTTTGTTTAGCTACTCTATTTATCTATAGGTAGTAGGTAGTTACTATTAGGAATTTAACTCCTAGCTTAGTAAGTATTACTTACTAAACCTTAGAAATAAATTTAAGGTCCCTATTACTAACTATTTACCTTAGTAGTCCTTAGTTTATAATATATAAAGCTTAAAAAAGTAGTTCTACCTATATAAATACTAAATATATTATATTTCCTAGGATTAAGAGGGTTCTCTTACTAAATAAACAGTTTACTAGGCAAAGGGAATTATACTTTAAGTATTCTTTTATAGCCTATATAGTATTCACTAAGTCCACCCCTAGTATATTAGTAATAAAGTCCAGAGAAATTATGTAAAAAGGCATTAGTTTTAACTATAAAGGTCTTATTTCTCTAGTTACTTTATCCCTTAAAATAGAGTTTTCCTAATAAGTTATATAATATACTATATACTCCTAGATTTACTTTAATATCTTTAAAAAACAAACGCTATATAAACCTTTTATTATTCTGCTAATTCTAAAATAGTAATAATTATTATACATAGTTCTTAGTATGGTTTTAATACAGCTGCTTAGAATATATAGTTATCTAAGCCCTTCTCTATTCTTATAATAAAGTAGGCCCTTATTTATAAGGTCCTAGCTATAAAGTAGAATTTACAGTTAGTTTTATCCTTACTTTAGCTGCTTTTGCTGGAAATCATTAATACTCTTAATTATCTAATAATATTACAGGTTAAATTTATACCTTACTAATATCTCCTTCTTTAATAAGTTATTTATTATAGCCACTACCTAATAGTTTTAATAAAAGTATATATAGGTATTTAATTTATTATATATATTACCATTTATAGCCTTATAGTAGCTAACCTCTACTAAAAGTTATAATAAGGCATTAGGTATGATATTAAGGACTCCTAGCATATAAGTTACTTATAATTTAAACTGTAATAAATAATTCGCTACCTTAGCTAATTTTAGGTTAGCCTTATTAAGGTTTATTATGGCTAAAAAGGTATGTTTAATAATTCCTTTAGTAGGTATATGGTTAGTTAGAATATTAACTAAATAACGGTTAGATTAAGCCATTTTTCACAGTTTCTATATTACCTATGTAATTATAGCTACCTTTTTCTTAGTTAATCCATACTGCTTTTTAGCTATAAATATTAAATAAGAGAGGAAAAGGATTAAGTAAAGTTTTATAACTATAATATCCTTACTAAATATACTTTTTCTATCCTACTCCTTATATAATTAGAAAGTATATAAACTAAAACCTTCCTTATAAGCATTAATCTTAAAAAATAATAATTACTTTAAATTATAGTGCTATAATAGTATTTTCTTATAAAGCATAGTTTTTAGTACTTTAAAGGCCGCTTTTTTATCTTTTATAGGAATAAAGGATTTTTCTTATACCTTTCTCTTATACACCTGCTTTAAAGCTCCTACTAATAACTTATTATATTTATACAGTTTATATTTAAGTGCTATCTTTTAAGTCTATAGTAGTTAGATCTATAAGTTAAACTAAGGGATTCCTACTCTTAGGAATCCTACTATATTAATAAAGGTTTCTAAGGTTAATAAGTTATAACGAATTTTTATTTACTAAAACAACTTAATTCTATTATTTATGTTAATCATTCTATTAGTATTAACTATAAAGCTAAGAAGTTAAATTAAGTAATATCTAATAAAAGACTTAGTTACTATAATATATACCTTGTTTTCCTCTAAGACTTTTAAAACTATCTTAAGGTATTTAAGATAATCCTTAAGGGTATTAGAAAAGATAATAATATTATTAATATAAATACAAATAAAACTTTAGTATAGTCAGAAAATATAATCCATAAATCGTTATATAAAAGCCAGAGAATTCTTATACCCTATTAACAAAACTTATAACGCTTCTAGCCCTCTTTTAGAGATTACTACTATATAATTCTAGTATTTCTCTTGTACTAAAAGCTAGTAGAAAAAACCTATTATATTAAAAATCAATTTCTACTCTTTACTATAAGTATTCTACATAATATTACCTTAGTCTAGTATTATTATTTATGTACGCTAGGTAGCTAGAGCTACTATCTAGTTTATTAAATAACTTCTTAATATAGGAAAAACCCTAAAATAGGGGAGAAAACTTATATTCCTCTATATAGCTCCTGTGTCACGGTTGGAGGTCTACTAGTGGAGTGAAGGCTGTAGTTAAGCGTACTTGTAGCTAAATAGCTGTAGGTAGGGTTAGTAATGTAAATACTATATTCGCTGGCCTCTCTATCTCTCTATAAGGCCTGTCCTCCTATATACCTGTGTGTAGCTAGGGCGCGGCTTGCCCTAGTAGGTCTCTGTACTCTTATGCTCTTATCTTGTAACTCCCTTAATAGAGTGCCTCCTCTTGTCTGTAATTGCCCTTAATTACTATAGGTAGTCCTAGGCCTTAGTTCCTGCTCCCTTTTAACTCCCTTGCTATGACCTAGCAATACCCCTTTTCTTAGGTTTATAACTTATGTGTTATTATTTGTTATGACTTTACTAAACGCGTGTGCATTACGCTAAGCCTACCCTGCTTCCTGTTCTTTTAATAGTAAATCTAATCTTATAATAACCTTATAGTAAGGTCTTTACTAGGTTCTAGCTTATACTTATTCTTAATGTTAACTCTATAACATTACTAAGCCCGCTAGGCCTAAAGCCGTTTTTTCTTATTACTTATAATTTACTTCTAACTCTCTCTTATTATTAAAGCTGCCTTACTCTGCTTATATTAGCTTATAGCTTACTGCTTTATTATAGCTTTCGTACTACTCTTAAAGAAATCGCTCTTAAGCACCTTAGTACCTAATTATATAAATAACGTTATTAATCCAGGCATATGCATCGGATTAGTAGCTTAACCATCTAGCTATAAGAAGGTCTCTTTCCCCTCTCTCTTTAACCTGTTTTTTCCTTTCTTATTTATTATTATTTGCTTATATGTTATCTCCTATTGCCACTGTGTTTTTACTCTCTTACAGCTTAGCCGCTACTATTAATCCCCTTTTACTAATATGTGTATAGATTTTAATATTATTATTATCTTTCTTATCTGCCCTATCTGTTTAGTAAGTTATATACTTAATGCTATATATACGCTGCTTGCTTATAGCTAATAAGCACTAGTTATTATGCCTTATGCTAGCTAATCTCCTACTACTTTTACTATAGCTCCCCCTCCTTCTCCTAGGGAGCTAGATATTATAATACCTATCTTTAAAGTTAGTTAGTATATTGTCTAAATACTTATATCCTTAGGCTATAGCTAACTTACTACTAGCGTCTAAAAAATTTCTTGTTATTATTATAGCTATATAGCAGCAACCTAGTAAATTTTTCTAAAGTCTAATAGCACTAAACCTGTTTACCTTCTTAAACATATTATTATCCCTAAGCCCTATAGGAAGATATATAACAGTAAGTACGCTGCTTATACTCTGCTATTCTGTTGCTAATTATTATAGCCCGCAGCGCTAAATGCTCTTATTGCTTAAGAAACAATAAGAAGTATAGTAGTGTTAGTTCCCTATAATTATTCCTATTCTAGTTGCTGCTAATTAACTGCTAAATGCCTGCTTAAATTAGTATTCTTTACCGGAAAATGTTTAAAGAGATAGAGAAGAAGACTAATAGTGTTTACTACTATTAAATGCCTGTAAGTTTATTGCTTAAATATAGTTAATCTGCTGCTAATAATTCCTAGGGTGTTATGAGTGCACAGGTAAATTTAGCTGCTATAATAGCTAAGACGAAAAATTCTAATATTTATAAATATGCCTGCTATGTGCGTCTTTAGGCAGATGTTAAGCTTAAGCTTAAGAATAATAAGCATACTATAATCTCACAGGGCATTACTTATACTACTATACTTATACAAATAGAGATTACTAACTACCTGCAATATATTTATACTTATAGTAAGGATGTATATATCTCCTAGTTTATTTATAGCTTTATAATAGCTAACTCATTGCTAGCTATATAAGCCTACTATAAGGGAAACTCCCCTTACTACGCTCGTCGCGCCCGCAACCGTTCCTTACGCTATGTTAGAATTGCTTAGCATTAAATCTGACTTTGTTAGTGCTAATAAATCTAATAACAGCTCTGAATAAGAGTAGCTTATTAGCAGCAAGGTTATAGTGCTTTTAGTAGCTATTAATCTAGTATTAATAGAGATATATATTTTTAAGTATTGCTAATATCTCTTATAATGCATTGTGTATATACTCTGCTACCTTGCTGCTATACTCCTTTTATATTCCGTTATAATGTCTTATATGTTAAAATTCCTTTTTAGTACCTAGGAATTCTCTAATTCGTTATAGCCTTTCCACTTTACTAAGTATTTGCGCCGCTTGCCTTAATACTTATATATTATAATTTGCTTAACCTTATATAATTCCTGGTTATAAATAGGTAGCTGCGATATTGCTATAGCCTTATTAGGATTTAGACCTTTATATGGCTTTAAACTCGTAATATTAAATACATTATACAGGCATATGTTATCTAAAAGCTCTAGACAGTAGGCCAGTCTATGTGCACCTACTTTCTCCAGAACCTTAAAAGATTCTAAATACTTTACTATAAGCTTTTTGCTTAGTTAATAAAGGTTAATGTTCTTAGTTAATAAGAGTATATAGTTGCCTAGCAAAAAACTTATTAAGCCTCTTTTCTTATTATAGTGCTTTATATACTATTCTTAAGTTATATATTATAGCTGCTTAGTTGCCTTATATTGTTATTATAATTCTTATACCCTTGTCTCTGCTTATATGTTTATAATATCTAGTGCCTTTATAATATAGTCTGGGCCCCTTGGCTAATAACCTTATAATAACTCTACTAGAGAGTAGCCGTAGGCTAAGTACTTGCTAGTGTTATAAGCGTATTAAGCTAAATGTAGGTGGTCTTTTTAGTCTGTTTGCTCTTATGCCCTAAATGCTCTAAGGTAGTGCTTTAGAACTTAGTTAATTCTTTCTGTCTATCTATTTATTTATAAGTAAAAAGCAGTACTAAATAGTTGTTTAGTTGCTAGTAAGTAGCAGAAGGTTCTCTAAAAACTACTAGTAAATGTTATCTCTCTATCTAAGATAATCCCTTCTGGTACACTATAGTCCTTAAATATATGTTTAAGGAAAATAGTGGTGAGGTCGCTGCTTATTATCCTTATAGACGTGGCTATATATAGTGCATATTTTAAGAATTAATTTACAATAATGAGAATTATATTATACTCCTTTTTACTAGCTTGTTTTATTAGGGGAAGACTGGTAATAAAGTCTATAGAGAGATCTTAAAAGGGTCTGCTAGGGATTAGTAATATAGCTAGCTTGCTATATAGTTAGTATAACCTAGGCTTATTAACTTAATAGTTTAAGCATAAGTTTATATGGTTTTTTATGTCTTTTTATAATTCTAGCTAGTAGTACTATTTAGCTACTCTGTGAATTATCTTGCTTATACCCTAGTGTCCTGCTATAAGGTTATCGTAAGTAAGCATTAGAATTTCTATATGTATACCTGCTAGCATGTATACCCTTATATTAAAACATAGTAAACTGTTTTTATTAATTACTTAGTGCTCTTTAACTGTTATATTACTACTACTAAGCAGTGCTATTTGTATTTTATATAATGGATCTTGCTTTTATGCTTTCTGGATTACTATTATAATGGGTTTACCTAATAGCTCTTTAGTATGTTTAATAGCACTCTGTCTCCTAATTACTATTAGTCTTACTGCTAAATTGCTGTATACCTATATAAACTGTATTTATGGATGTATAGCTAGGGAGGTTTTCTTGCTGCAAACTTACTCTAAACTCTTAAATACTATATTATTAGATAGGGTTACTATTAATGTACTACTTAAATATACATCTCTTGTGCTGCTTAGACGCGTAGCTAGGGAGGTCTTCTTACCACTAGCTTACTCCGAACTCTTAAATACTATATTATTAAATGGGGTTACTATTAATATACTACTTAAATGTATAGCTCTTATACTGCTTAAATGTATAGCTAGGGAGGTCTTCTTACTACTAGCTTACTTTAAACTCTTAAATATTACATTATTAAATAGGGTTACTATTAATGTGCTACTTAAATGTGCAGCTCTTGTGCTGCTTGGATGTGTAGCTAGGGAGGTCTTCTTACTATTAGCTTGCTCTAAACTCTTAAATACTATATTATTAAATGGGGTTACTATTAATATGCTACTTAAATATATAGCTCTTATGCTGCTTAGATGTGTAGCTAGGGAGGTCTTCTTGCTGCTAGCTTGCTCTAAACTCTTAAATACTATATTATTATTATTATACGCTAGGTAGCTAGAGCCACTATCTAGTCCATTAGCTAACTTCTTAATACAGGAAAAACCCTAAAACAAGGGAGAAAACCCATATTCTTCCATATAGCTCCTGCTAAGCCTTTACTATAGAGTCTTTATTATTTTTAACTATTAGTATACAGTATCTACCAGTTCCCTAGGAACTGCAGATAATAACAGAAGTGTAGTTATGCTTTATATAAGAGGTTAGTATATTAGTAGAAACCCCTTATAAGCACCTCCCCTTCTAATCCGGCTCCTCCTCCCCTCTTTTATTATTTCCATTACCTCTGGTCCCTTTTCTAGCCTTACTATTGCATATCTGCCATGCCTTATAAAGCTCCTCTGCCAACCTGTACTACTAGAGGCGCCTAGTTAAGAGCACCTACTTTGTAATAATTAGTACAAACTTCTTATTATTTAACGCTGCCCTAAGTTCCCTTAGGTCTCTTATTATAGGTATTACTAGGATCAGCCTTAGATAATTATATTCTAGGCATAATAAAATAAGGTAGTAGATATCCTTATCTCCTCCCTAATATTAACATATTAGCAATATTACCTCAGGCACCTATCTACTATAAAGAAAGGCATTTAACCTTATTTTTTCCGTTTAAAGCTGCACTAAGGCTATAGATTTATGCTTAAGCAGGCTATTATAGAGCCGTGCTATTTTCTTTATACTCTTAAAATTAGGTTCCTTATTTACTGCTATTGCTTTTACCCGTTCTCTTCTTACCTAAGCCTTATGCCTTTGCTATATCCACTGTTTTTCCCACTCTCTCTCTAATTCCTGCCTAGCTATAAGGCCGCTAGGGAGGGGGGGGGGGGCATTAGGAAACGCCTTATAGAGGTTACGTCGGCGGCCTCTTTCTTAACGTCGTAGCTATAATGCTATTAAATTACATGCTTGTTATATCTTCTTGCCTATACCACTATCCTTAAGTCTTTAGTAAAATCGTTACTTAATGTAATTAAGGTACAAATCTACTAGTAGCACTGCTGCTTCTGTCTTTAAGAGTGTTACTAGCATTACCTTATATACCCCTATAACCCGCCTTAAGCATTTATTCTGTTCCTTTATAAATGCCTTTACTATCCCCTATACTACCCCTTCTAACTTACTACGGGTGTGGTATATCCTAGCTCCATATGCTATTATGCTTCTTATCACCTGTATATAAAGGGATCTTACACATTCTAGTTGGCATCCCTATATAGACATAGCTAGCACTATAAGGGCTAACTTCTGCTGTGCTAGCTTAGCATTCACCTTCTCTATATATGTTAACTAACAAAGCTTCTAGTGGATCCAAACCCCTAGAAATCGCGCTAATTGCGTCAGTTATATTATTATACTTTTAAGTTGGATTGTTATTGTAATTGCCTGCCTCTTCCTTATAAAGTACATTAACTTACTCTTCCCTGGGTTAAACCTTAGCCTGTACTCCTTTAACCACTTCTTATATATTCTCCAGGCTCTTTTTAGTTATACTTTAGTTTCCTCTGCCGTTTTTCTATATACTATAATGTTTATATCATCTAAGAACCCTAACGTTAGTATTAATTCTGCCGCCGCTAGCCTTTAATACAGTAGTGTAATATATAACAGGAAGAGGATAGGAGACGCCAGCAACCCTTACAGAACCCCTGCAGTGATTTGGATTTCCTTAGTAGTATGTCCGTTAAATGCTAATTACGCTCTTCTTCCTAACGTAAAACCCTTTGTCTATCTGGCCATCTACCCCAGCAGTCCTAACTCCCTTATAGTATATATTAATCATTTATAGCTAATAGTGTTAAACGCCCTAGTAATATCCAGCTATAGTAATAATGCTATCCCCTAATAGTGCCATATTATTCTTACTACCTTTTTTAGTATGCTTAGTGCTATCTCTGTTAACCTGCCAGCCCTGTTGCCTATCTGTATGTCCGGCAGTATATAGCCTTCCTTTATTATAGTAGTAATCCTTCTTATAATAGCTCCCTTAATTACTTTACCTATTATGTTTAGTAATAATATTAGCCTCTACCCCCCTGGTCTGCCTAACTCCTTAGGGGTCTTCCTAGGTTTACATAGAACTACTACCTTTACACGCTAAAAGGAGGCCGGATAATGTCCTAAGCTATAGTATGCGTTTATAAGGCGTGTTAAACACAATATTAGGGCTGCGCTGTATAGCTTAAGGAAACCCATTAGTAGCTTATCTAGCCCTAGGGCTTTCCAGCTTACTATATTCTTTATAACTTCTCTAATTTTCTCCTTTATAAATACAGGAGCTACCTGTTTATTGTTATAGTATCTTGTCCCCTCTTCTCCCTCTGGTCCTAAAGCCCTAGCTATAGATAGAGGGAAGAACCTCTCTGTAAATGCCCTTGCCTTACCCTTATGTGTAACCTCTACTATCTCCTCCCTACTATTGTTTCCTAGCTAAGTTAGTAGCGGAACTTATTGCATTTCTAGGGGGAGTCTACTCTATAGCCAGGCCCAACGCTCTAAGGTCCAGAGGCTCCCTTTAGACCTAAATAGCTTGCTAATAGCCTGTTGCCAGCTGCTTCTCTTCTCCTCTAAGATAACACAGTCCTATATTTTTATAGCTTCTGTTAAGGTCTGCTATAATTCCTACGTCCGTTGTTACTGCCACTGCCTGCTAGCATATCTTGCCTCTGCTGTCGTGTCCTTAACCCTTTTATTCTATTATAGCTATAGTTTGCTACGCCCTTAAGGTCGTTTAGGTGCTACTATGTTAGCTATCTCTATAAGCTAGTAAGTAAGCTATTATGCATAGTCGTTAACTTCCTGCTAGTTACCTAGCAGGAGCTCTAACCCCTCCTTTTTAAGCCTGTTTAGTGCCTCTACTATAATTAGGTTCTTGTCCGCTATCCTCTAACCCTAAATTAACCCTAGGCTGCTGCTAAATTCCTTACTTGTCCTAATGTTAATAAGTTAAGGCATATGGTTAGATCTGGCGATTTCTACTAGCCCGGTAAACTTAACACTAATGTTATAAGTAGTCCATGTATAATTAATAGTGCTATCCTTGCTTCTATGTTCTCTCCTTGTTACTTCCCTAAACAGAGTAACTAGGCCGAGTTGCTACCTTATTATGAATTTTAACATCTTATTATGCCCCTAAGAGGTCCTGCTAAATCTGTCCCACAGGGGGTGATATTAGTTAAAGTCCCCTACAAATACACTTTAACCCTTTGCCTAGGTGTTAGCAAAGTGTTATAAAGGCGTCTGCCACCCCCTTTTATAAGCCGGGGAATATATATTATATACCTCTACTCTACATAGCTTAATACTATACTAATCCTCCCCCCTCCCTATAGTCCAAAGCCCTGCCTTAACCTTCTAGTGTATATAAATCGCTATTCTTTTACTGTATGTTACTAATATATAGTGCCCTTAAGATAAATTCAGCAGTATACTATTATAGCCTCCTGGTTCCTGGATGGCTATCACCTTAGGGCTAACGTTATGCCCTAACGCCAGATGTACTAGATTGCTTTTCTTCTGTGTATTCTAGTATATAACCTTAATTATATACTCTATTATGTGCTTTAGAGCACCCTAGTTGGGCTGGCTCCGGTATTGTTCTGCTCTCTTGTTGGTTATAGGAAGGCTAGTATTATACCTTCCTCTGCCGGTCTCTGCCGTCCTAATTATAGTTTATATATTTATCTTATAAAAAGGCCCCTTAGTTATATGCTCCTTTCTCTTAGCTGCCTTTCCGTTAATCCCCTAGTCTCTTCTTTATAATAACCCTTGCCTATAGTAGCTGTTACGGCCTTTAACTGATGGTTACGGAAGAACAGCGGCCTTATGGCGTAAGCCTCCCGGGCCTATTACCACCTATTATTGCTTACTAAGCATAGCCGAGACTATACTAGATATGCCCCTGCGCAATTTAGGCATCTCTCCTATACCTTGCCTGTTAACATTAGGCAAGTCCTCTCTCCCTTAAGGTGTTTTCTAGTAGCATACCTACTGCATCTTGCTTCCTTATTACAGTGCCTGGCAATATATCTAATCTTATAGTAATTATAACATTACTTTAGGTGGACTATCTTGTTATATGGCTTGGCGTTGAAAATCTCTGCTTAGTATACTATTCCCCTATGGCATAGGCGGTTTGCTGCCTTAGTGCCCTTAATGCTAACCACTAGTAGTGCCCTTGTTACTATTCCCTTTAGCTTCCACATTATTATCTTCGCCATGTTTAGACCATTCTCCTTTTTAATGTTTTTCCTTATATCCTTAATTGCAATGTGGTTCGTTAATTGTATTAGGAATCCCTTAATAATTATACTAAACATCTTCCTGTTTACTTCTGCTATAGGTCCAAAGGCAACTCTTACCCAGGCCGTGTTTTCCTTTTATTTCCTCCCTGCCTTAGTAAATATAATAACTATATCTCTACTTTATAGTCTGTGTACTGCTATTACCTCCTTTATACTAATAGTGCTGTTTACTGCCTTCATAATCTCTCCTAGTAATCTGTTCCTAACTGCCTTACTAATAGTATTTTCCTTTACTATTGCTTCCTAGTAATGGCAGGCCGGTATTGCTATACCCTCTATTTAGGCTAAAGATATCGTCATATTCTGCCCTGTAACTCCGCAAGCTACAACAGTTACCTAAGTCCCCCTAACCATTAATTTAGTCCTAGGGATAGCCTTTATTGCCTTCTTAACCGCCTTCTTAACCATGGTTTTTACTTTACTATTAACCGCTTTTATAATTAATACCTGTAGATCTCCTATGCTAGTCTTTGCTTAGGCTATTTCCCCTCCTATATCTATAGTAACTTATATAAAGGTCCTAATAAAAGCCTATACTTCTGTTATTTCTGCCTTTAGAATAACTTTTATTATTAACTCCTTTAATAATTTCATTTTATTCTTTAGTTTTTCTTACACTACTATTACTCTAGGATTCTCTCCTTAATATCGCATTTCTTCTTAGGTAGTGCCTTGTCCTTCGTTAGTTGTGGATCCACGCGAAAATTCATTAATTATTATACCCCTTACGCTGCTTACTCCCCTTGTGTAATGCGCTATTACTAGGGGGGGTATTTAATAATAAGGAATCCGATTCCGTGCTTCTTTTTCGTTTTAGGCGTGATACCGCGTCGTGTTAGTAAATATCCTTCTTTTTAAATACTATATTACTAGATAGGGTTACTATTAATATGCTACTTAAATATACAGCTCTTATGCTGCTTAAATGCATAGCTAGGGAGGTCTTCTTGCTACTAGCTTGCTTTAAACTCTTAAATATTATATTATTAAATGGGGTTACTATTAATGTGCTACTTAAATATGCAGCTCTTATACTGCTTTCTCTCTGTGTCTCTTATAGTAAGGCTTTTGCGCCTTAGGATACTATTGTATATACTACCTTATTAGTACTGCTATTAATCTGCTTTTTCTTTGCAAACTTATCTAAGAATATTAGCAGGTATAACGACCGTGCCTCTGCTGTAGCTGCTCTTAAGAAATGGTTTAGTCTTTATAATAGTCTGTTAGCTAGGTTTAACTTCCCTAGCCTATACTTAATTATAAAATTATATAAATAAAGTTTGCTTAATGCTATAACCTGTCTACTAAAGAGCTTTAGTTTTATTACTAGGTATTTATAGTTTAAGTAATCAGTAATTATTTTTATTAAATGCTATAAGTAAGCTAGGTAATGCCTCTATATGCAAAAAGCTTCTTATATAGCTAGTAGCTTAGTATTAGGTATTACATAGTAGAGTTCAGGACCTGACAACTTTTGCAACATGTACGTAACTAGGTGCTAATTGCCTAGCACTAACATTACTAATACTATGCTAATAGTAAATACTAAGGCATTTATTTTAACTTAAAGGAGGGCTGTTAGATTAAAATAAACCAGGACTAGCGCTTCTAAAAACTTTTGTTTTAGCATCTTAAACGTAGCTTATGTATTATAAGGTAGTTTAAAGATTCCTCTGAACTCTCCCTTTAGAAGGTCTATTAATAGGATAGCTATTTTACTATATACTCTAATAAACCGTTAGTAGAACCCTGTAAACCTAAGGAAGATTTATATCTCTAGTACGCTATTAGGTAGCGGCTATTCCGCTACTGCCTTAATGCATTATGGTTCTATTTTAATACTCTTTAGTGTAATAATAAATCTAAGGAAGCTAACCCTTATTATTAAGAATTTGTATTTATTGAGGTTTACATATAGCTTTATAATACGTAATCTTTATAGGACTAGTTTAACATGCCCCTTGTGTACTACTGCATTACTGCTATAGATCAGGATGTTATCTAAATAGATAATACATATTATATCTACTAGCTCTCCTAGTGTAGCGTTAATATATTCTTAGAAGGTAGCGGATGCGTTTACTAAGCTAAAAGGTATAATAAGATATTTAAAGTAACCATATTAATATTAGAAAGCTGTCTTCCACTCATTGCCCTCACGGATATATATCCAGTAGTAAGCATCTTTTAAGTCCAGCTTTGTACAGATTATTGCTCCTCTCAACCTATTTAATAATTCTAATATAAGGGGAAGAGGGGCCTTATCCTTCTTAGTAACCCTATTAAGGCCTTTATAATCCATACAGAGGCGTAGTTAGCCTC
This sequence comes from Aciculosporium take MAFF-241224, assembly GCA_000222935.2. Taxonomy (NCBI): domain Eukaryota; kingdom Fungi; phylum Ascomycota; class Sordariomycetes; order Hypocreales; family Clavicipitaceae; genus Aciculosporium; species Aciculosporium take. The sequence goes on from AFQZ01000072.1 coordinate 40,839, forward strand.
CCTTTTTTAGTATAAATAAGATTAGGGCTCCTGCTGGACTTATTAATCTTCTTATCTAGCCTTTCTTTTATGCATTTGCTAAGTATTCACAGAGAACTTATAGCTCTTTCTCTACTAGGTTGTAAATCGGTCCCTATGGCAGCGTTCCTCCTTTTATTAATTCTATTATATAAGTTTTCCCTTTTAAAGAGGGTAGCCTACTGGCTAACTCTTTTAAAAACACGTTTATAAATTCTTTATATTCTGGTAGGAGTGTCTTTATAATGATCTTTTTACTTATTTTGTTTTTAACTAGCTTTTCTTAAGAGATAGATAGTTATACCATATATTAGCTAAGGATTAGCATTATACCTGCTGCTTTCTTTGTGTAGTAAATCTATTGTAAGCTAGTAACTAGCTTTAGGCATTCCCTTATTACCAGGTGTCTTTAATAACCTAATGCCTATAATAGTACTTTTAGCTTATAGTCTGCAGCCTAGTCCATTCCTAGGATTAGTCCTTCTCTAGTATCTGCTATATAGCAGTAGAGTTAATAGAATTTGCTATAACCTATACTATTTGTTATTTATATTACTCTATTAATAACACTCTAGTACTTTAGTTTTGTTAGTAAGGCGCTCTCTAGCTTTGCCTTATTTACTTTTACCCTGCTCTAGTTAGCCTCTAATAGTAAGTTTAGATATATTATTAAGTTTATTGCTCCTAGGTTAAATAGCGCGTTTACTACTACCTAGCTTCCTTCTTGCTATAGTTTTATCCTTATTTTTATTTAAGAGTTATTAATTTCGTTCTTAAAGTTCTTAATTTAGCCTAGGGGTTTAACTATAATAATATATCCCTAAGCGTATGCTGTAGTTACTAGTGTTATATTTAGGTCCATAGCCTGTGCTGCTTTTTTATAGTTACTATAGTATAAACTCGTTATATGCCTATCCAAACCGCACGTCTTATAATTAGGTGCTTTATAATAAGGAGTAATATGGCTGTATTTTCTATATTTAAAACAAGAATAAGATTGCTAGCCCTAGGTTGTCTCTTTCTTACTACTTGTCCCCTGCTTATTCTCTAATAGCAATATTAACCTAGCTTGTTTCCTATAGGAATAGGGTCTCTTATTATACCCCTTAGTAGCTACTTCTGCCTTATAACCTTGTTTAATAAGGTGTGCCTAAGACTTAGGGAACTCTTAGCTAAGGACCTACTTCCTTATTACATAGTTTAAGCTATTAATAAACATGCAAATTCAAATTCTCTTAGGAATGTCTTTAGGCAACTCCCCCTTTATCTTGCCCTAAATCTTAATAAATACTATAAATAGCTAATTGTCTTATTACTATAACTCTAGTAGTGACTTTATTGCTTTTAAGCAGTGTATATTCTCGTTTATTACTCTGTCCTTTAGCTATATAACAAAGTCCTTCTAGCTATAATTATTAAAGTCTATAATACTATCCGTGGTTATATACCTATTTTATTATTACTTTGCTTCCTTTGCTAAGCAGCTGCTAGTATAGGCAACCTTAGTTAAGTTGTTTGTAAAGGTTGCTCTATTTATAATAAAAGCTATGTTTAGGTCTGTAAGAAAGGATTGTAAGTTCTTATAGCTATTTCCCTTATAAACTAGGGCTTTTAATTATGCTTTGACAAGGCTATGTTATAGGTAAGTTGCTATTAATTAGTTACCTAAAGTGTTTATCCGGAAAGAAGCAGTTAGACCAGGCTTCTCTAGTATAGTTACTAAGGGGTTTATTAAGTCCTGCTGTATTTTCTTAAGTTAGGTGCGCTTTTAAATAAGGCATAGCTTTCTTATAGTTTCCTTAAGTTCTTAATCTAACTTATCTTCCTCCTTAGCCTATGTATTAATGTCTTAGATTTAGGTGTACTAGGGTTTAGGCTAATAATACTAATTGCTTATAGTGCTATTAAGGTGAGTTTGTCTTATTCTTATAGGTTCTTTTGTTTTACCTTTTAATATAAGTATAGGGGGTTTTAGCTATAGTGTAACATCTTATACTATAGTGATACTAAAGCTGCTTTTGTTTTTATTAAATTTATCTAATGCTTGTGTAGTTACTGTATTAATATAGCTACTTGCTTATATGTTTATTCTTTAGGTTAATATCTTTACTAAGCCAATGGTCTACTATCCCTATAGGAAAAAAGCGAATATTCTGTTATAGTTAGAGGTCTACTAGTAGAGTAAAGGCTGTAGTTAAGCGTACTTATAGCTAAATAGCTGCAGGTAGGGTTGGTAATGTAAATACTATATTCGCTGGCCTTTTTATCTCTTTATAAGGCCTGTCCTCCTATATACCTGTGTGTAGCTAGGGCGCGGCTTGCCCTAGTGGGTCTCCGTACTCTCACGCTCTTGTCTCGTGACTTCCCTGACATTCTGCTAAGCCTTTAATATAAAGTCTTTATTATTTTTTACTATTAATATAAGATATCTGCCAGTTCCCCCAGAATTGCAAATAATAATAAAAGTGTGGTTATGCTTTATATAAAAGGTTAGTATATTAGTAAAAACCCCTTATAAGCAGCTCCCCTTTTAATCTAGCTCTTCCTTCTTTATTTTATTATTTTTATTACCTTTAGTCCCTTTTTTAACCTTAATATTATATATCTGCTATACCTTATAAAGCTCCTCTACTAACCTATACTACTAAAGTTACCTAGTTAAAAGCACCTACTTTATAATATTTAGTACTAGCTTCTTATTATTAAGCGCCGCCCTAAGCTCCTATGGGTTTTTTATTATAGGTACTACTAGGATTAGCCTTAAATAGTTATATTCTAGGTATAAAAGGATAAAGTAGTAGATATCCTTGTTTTCTCCCTAGTATTAATATATTAGTAATATTACCTTAGGCACCCGTCTGTTATAAAGAAAGGTATTTAGCCTTATTTTCTTAATTTAAAGCTATACTAAGGCTATAGCTTTATGCTTTAGCAGGCTATTATAAACCCTTACTATCTTTTTTATACTCTTAAAGTTAGGTTCCTTATCTGCTACTATTATTTTTTCCTGTTCTCTTCTTACCTAAGCCTTATACCTTTGCTATATTTACTGTTTTTCCCACTCTTTTTCTAATTCCTATTTAGCTATAAGGCTACTAGGGAGGGGGGGGGGGGCATTAAGAAATGCCTTATAGTAATTATATTAGCAGCCTCTTCCTTAGTATTATAGCTATAATACTATTAAATTATATACTTATTATATCTTCTTATATATATTACTATTCTTAAGTCTTTAGTAGAATTATTACTTAATGTAATTAAGGTATAAATCTACTAGTAGTACTACTACTTCTGTCTTTAAGAGTTGTTAAGCTTTATAGTGCATTTTACCACTAAAGCTTACAGGCAAGGCTAGATTACCTGGCCTCTTAAAGATTATCAACTAACCTTCTGGATTACTAGAGATCTAGGGTGCTTACATAAGCATATTTAGGTTCATTAGGAAGCCCCTTTCTAGAGGATTCTAATGATATCTAAATGTACCCTAGATGGGAAGAAACCAAGGAGATACGCCCTGTAGAATTATGTGGAATTCTATGGAAGCAGGATGACGTATGCTCTGGTGGGTCTTAGTGGGTTGATTAGAAATCAACCACTTCCTTTCCTTTCCATTCTATTCTTTTCTATGTTTACTATGCCTAATTAGGCTAGTAACCTATAGTGGGTATAGCCCCACTTTTCTTCTATTCTCTGTGTATATAAGGAGGCTTTTCCTCCCTACCTTAGATATATTTTCTTAACCTTAACAACAACAACACCAGCATTGGTAATACGATCTTTTTGATATATTTTACCTTACACCTTTTTGTTATTGTTCCCTGCTCTCTTCTAGAGCTTGTATTATCAGCTATATACCCTATAGCTTATAAGCAAGACCTCTGTTTATTTTACTTGCTTATTAAGTAAGAGACTTCCAATACTGCTGTGGGATAGTATTAGGTATAATTAGGCATGCCTTCTTATATCTAGCTATACCTCACAATAAGAGTATTACTAGTGTTACCTTATATGCCCTTATAACCTGCCTTAAGCATTTATTCTATTTCTTTATAAATACCTTTACTACCCCTTTTAACTTACTATGGATGTAGTATATCCTAGCTTTATAAGCTATTATGCCTTTTATTATTTATGTATAAAGGGATCTTATATACTCTAGTTAGCATTCCTATATAGACGTAGCTAGTACTATAAGTACTAACTTTTGCTATAATAATTTAGTATTTACCTTCTTTATATAAATTAACTAATAAAGCTTTTAGTAAATCTAAACCCCTAGGAATTATGCTAATTATATTAGTTATATTATTATTCTTTTAAGTTAGATTATTATTATAATGACCTGCTTCTTCCTTATAAAGTGTAATAGCTTACTCTTTTCTAGGTTAAACCTTAGCTTATATTACTTTAACTACTCCTTATATATCCTTTAGGCTCTTTTTAGTTATACTTTAGTTTCCTTTACTATTTTTCTATATACTATAATATTTATATTATTTAAGAACCCTAACGTTAGTATTAATTCTACTACTGCTAGTTTTTAATATAGTAGTATAATATAGAGCAGAAAAAGGATAGAAAACACTAGAAACCCTTACAAATCCCCTGCAGTAACTTAGATTTCCTTAGTAATATGCCTGTTAAATACTAGTTATGCTCTTCTTTCTAACGTAAAACCCTGTGCCTATCTAGCCATTTACCCTAGCAGTCCTAACTCCTTTATAGTGCAGATCAGCCGTTTATAGCTAATAGTGTTAAACGCCCTGGTAATATCCAGCTACAACAATAATGCTATCCCCTGGTAATGCCACGCCTTTAGTAATAAATATATATTTAGTATAGTAATATTATTAAGAGGTCTGGTATTTATAATAACTTAACCTTTCTTTATTTTCTTTATATCTCTCTAGATAATAAAACTAGGGCAGGCTATAAGTGCTAGCTTTATTAACTAAAACATCCAGCCTACTAGGTATATAGCATTATAGACTTTAGTAAATTTCTCTTAGTCTCTGCACTTAAAAGATTACTTCCTTACTAGCTTAACCTAATTTTACTAGCTATTAATAAAGTTAACTCTTATTTTATCTTCTTTTAGCATTAGTACCACTCCTTTATTATAGTAAATATTATACTTATTAGTTAGATACTATAACTTAGTAGCTGCTTCTAAATTAATATTAGTAATTTACACTTTAAACTTATTCTTAATAAAAGGTATATCCTTTAAGTAAAATACTTTATATAATAAAATACCTCTATTAATAACTTTAGGATCTAGGTTATTATTAAATTTTTCTAGACTCTCTTTTATCTTTTCTGTCTTAATATCTTTACTAAGAAATACTATATATTAATAAACATCCGGAATAATAAAATTTAAATTAAGGCTAGTAGCTGCCTTAAGTTAACCTACTTTACTATTCTACTTAATCTATATATCCCTATTAGAGTTATTTACTACTAGTATCCTTTTCTTATCTCCCTAGTTAAGAATATTATTTAGGAAGATAAAATTAAATAATATAATATAATAAATACTTATCTTCTCTTTACTAGGGAGATCCTTTTATATTACTAGCACCTAATATGTTAAGTTTAGTAAAATTATAACATTATATGCTATTATTACCTATTAAGCTAGTATATAGTAAGCATCTTAAAATATCTATCCTAGTACTATTATATTATATACTAACCTAAAGACTAACCTTAGATTAATAAAATTAATTTTTACTTTAAAGCTATAAAAAAAGCTTATACTAATTAATAATTTTAGTTCTAGATTTAGTATAATATTTATAGTTACTATAAAGTAACCTTAGTTGTTTTTTCCTCTTATAATTCCCAAAACATAAAAGTTAAAAGTAGCCCTTTTTATAATAATAAAGGCTAAAGCTACTTTTATTACTAGTTTTAGGTCTTACTTTTCTTATTTATATTTATTTTATATTGCTAGAGCCACTGTTTATTAGCTAAAATTAACAATGTTTTAGTGTTTATATAGATTATATAGTTAGGTCCTTTATTATAAAATTAAATTAGTATTTTAAAGAAGGTATTTATCTGCTTTCCTCCCTTAATATTAATCTCCTATAGTTTAGATACTGCCTTAATTACCTAGTTTTCTTATAGACCTCCTATTAAAATTAGCTTATTTAAACTTTAAGTTATAGTGTTTAGTATAATATTAACTTTAGTTATAAAAGCTTTAATAATTTCCTTTTCTTCCTTAGGCTCTTACTGCCTTCTTCTATTAAAATCCTTTATTTTACTAGTCTTTATAATTAAAAAGGTAGGATTTTCTTAGTTTAAGTTTCTCTCCTTTATTATATAAAAAGCGCTAATAAAATTAGATTTAACCTCCCCTTTATTAAAGTTATAGTTAAACATTAGGTATATTTTACTACTTTCTATAGTAAAGTACATATTTATAAAGTTAAACTTATTATATTTATTATTATTTAATAGACTTCCTTCTCTAGCTAAATAGTATCTAGAGTCTGCTAAATACTACTCCTACTCTCTAGTATTAAAATTATTATCTAAAATTATAACTTTATAGGGTTTTTAGTTTAAATGCTCTTATTACCTAAATTATCTTAAGTAGAATTAATCCTTTTAGTAAGGGTTCTATTACTTTTTAGATTAATTCCCTCCCTAATTTTTTTCTTTTAAGGATCTCTTTTTTCTTTTATTATTTTTTTAAGATTTATCTTCTTAGCTATAAGCCTTACCTTCCTTAGTCTAAGGGTCTGCTTCCTTTTTTATAAGGTCCTCTTTTTTAACTTTTAATTAGTATAGTTTATTATTATTATATTACTAGGACCTTTAAGGTTAATTCTAGTCTTATTATGGTTTATTTTAATAAACCTATTCTTTGTATAAAACTTACAGCCTTTTCTAGTCTCCTTAATTATAATTCCTTAGGCTACTTAATCTCTTTTTAATATATATATAGTAGGGATATTATTATTAAAAGTTATTCTATTAAAAACAATCTCCTCTTCTTTAGTTATAGTCCTTATAATAGTAATTCTAGTAGGCTTTTACTTTTTTACCCTTAGATTTATTTAAGTCTAAGGATTTATTATTATAAAGGTAGGCTTTTACTGTTCGTTTAGTCTTTTTCTAGTAATAGGACTTCTATTACTTCTTAATTTCTTAATATAAATTACAGCGTTTTCCATTTATTATATTAAGGTATTTATTATGCTTTATGCCCTTAGTTAGATCTAGGTATAGCTTTTTTAGCTTAAGATATAATTTTATTCTAAAGCATACTAAAAGCTATAAATCTATTATCTCTTTATTAGCTCTAGTATACTAAAAGATTTAAGCTATAAAATCCTAAATGGAAACACTATTTATAATATCTTTTTAGGTATACTTAGCCTACTTAAGCTTTATTAATATATTTTTTATTCTTATATAGAATTCTTCTTATACTATCTTAATAATACTATTAATACTAGTAAAAATCTATTTCTTTTTAGATTTATCTAAGTATTACTAGTACTAGGTTATTACTTCTCTGTAAAATAGTTACTAAATATTATAAAGTAACACCTTCTTCTAGTTTAATAGTGCTTTAAATAAGTACTCTTTTACTACTTAAATCTAAAGCTTAGAATTTAAAAAGACAGCGGTTTTTCCTTTATATAAGATAAATTTATTACTTATGTCTACTATATCTAGTTTTAAGTTTAAAAGTCTAATATTCTAAATCTTTTAAATTAAACTTACTAATCCTTTCTCTTTAAGTACCCTTTTAGGCTTAAAATCATATTTTAAATTATATTTTAGTTAGAAGGTATTCTATTCGTAGTATCCTAGTATTTAGCTTAGCTAGTTATTATAAGCCTCTTTAGTATAGTAGTAACTATCTCTATAACCACCTACTTTATTACTGTAACTATCTGCTTTATAGCTATATTTACTTCCTTATTATAAGAAAGTTAAAAGTAAATTTATATATCATCTTATATTACTATTTCTAGAAGGTCCTTTTACAGGTTTATTACCTTATTATATAGGTAAATATAATAGTATTTAGGAGTATTAGTATTATTAAATGTTAGTATAGTATATTTCCCTTTATTTATAATCTCTATACTTACTAAAGTCTTATCCTTACTACTAGTATTTTATTATTAATAGGGCATAATTTTATATATCCTCTAATAGAAAACCTTATTAAGATACTAATATTATTACTTAAGAATTTAGTAAAGCGCCTCCTTATCTAACATTTAGTAGACTAAAGGTTTATATATTTCTAGAGGAAAAACCTTATTAGGGTGCTAATATTATTACTTAAGGATTTAATAAAGCGCCTTCTTATTTAGTAGTTAGTTTATACTATAAAAATCCTACTTATTATAAAGACTTATATCTCTTTATAGGGGGAAACCATTAAGTATAGGTTAAAACTATATAAGGTAGATTAAAAGAGGTCCTAGTATTATTATAATAACTTATATATCTAAACTCTTATTATAATTTAGGTAAATTCTAATTATATAGTAAGAGGTCTATTACTTCTAGTTAGTAAGATTTACTTATACTAGTATATCCTTATATAAACCCTATTACTTCTCTTAAGTTACTTATCTTAATTAGGTAATCTTAAAACCTTATTAGCTTAGGTATTATTATTATTATTATTATTGTACGCTAGGTAGCTAGAGCCACTATCTAGTCCATCAGCTAACTTCTTAATACAGGAAAAACCCTGAAACAAGGGAGAAAACCCATATTCTTCCATATAGCTCCTACTAAGCCTCTACTATAAAGTCTTTATTATTTTTAACCATTAGTATATAGTATCTGCCAGTTCCCCAGGAACTGCAGATAATAACAGAAGTATAGTTGTGCTTTATATAAGAGGTTAGTATGTTAGTAGAAACCCCCTATAAGCACCTCCCCTCCTAATCCGGCTCCTTCTCCCCTCTTCTGTTATTTCTATTACCTTTAGTCCCTTTTCCAGCCTTACTATTACGTATCTACCATGCCTTATAAAGCTCCTCCGCTAACCTGTACTGCTAGAGGCGCCTAGTTAAGAGCACCCACTTTGCAATAATCAGTGCAAACTTCTTATTGTTTAATGCTGCCCTAAGTTCCCTTAGGTCTCTTATTACAGGCATTGCTAGGATCGGCCTTAAATGATTATATTCCAGGCACGATAAAATAAGGTGGTAGATATCCTTATCTCCTCCCTAATATTAACATATTAGCAATGTTACCTCGGGCACCTGTCTGCTATAAAGGAAGGCATTTAACCCTATTTTTTCCGTTTAGAGCTGCACTAAGGCTACAGATTCATGCTTAAGCAGGCTATTATAAAGCTGTGCTATCTTCTTTATGCTCTTAAAATTAGGTTCCTCGTCTACTGCTATTACTTTTACCCGTCCTCTTCTTACCCAAGCCTTATACCTCTGCCATATCCACTGTTTTTCCCACTCTCTCTTTAATTCCTGCCTAGCTATAAGGCCGCTAGGGAGGGGGGGGGGGGCATTAGGAAACGCCTTATAGAGGTTGCGTCGGCGGCCTCTTCCTTAACATTATAGTTATAATACTATTAAATTGCATGCTTGTTATATCTTCTTGCCTATGCCACTATCCTTAAGTCTTTAGTAGAATTGTTGCTTAATGTAATTAAGGTATAGATCCACTAGCAGCACCGCTGCTTCTGTCTCTAAGAGTATTACTAGCGTTGCCTTATATGCCCCTATAACCCGCCTTAAGCATTTATTCTGTTCCTTTATAAATGCCTTTACTACCCCCTGTACTACCCCTTCTAACTTACTGTAGGTGTAGTATATCCTAGCTTTATATGCTATTATGCTTCTTATTACCTGTGTATAAAGGGATCTTATACATTTTAGTTAGCATCCCTATATAGACACAGCCAGCGCTATAAGGGCTAACTTCTACTGTGCTAGCTTAGTATTCACCTTCTCTATGTATGTTAACTAACAAAGCTTCCGGTGGATCCAAACCCCTAGGAATCGCGCTAATTACATTAGTTATATTGTTGTACTTCTAAGTCGGATCGTCGTTATAATTGCCTGCCTCTTCCTTATAAAGTGCATTAACTCGCTCTTCCCTAGGTTAAACCTTAGCCCGTACTCCTTTAACTACTCCTTATATATTCTCCAGGCTCTTTCTAGTTATACTTTAGTCTCTTTTACCGTTTTTCTATATGCTATAATGTTTGTATTATCCGAGAACCCTAACGTTAGTATTAATTCTGCCGCCGCTAGCCTTTAATATAGTAGTATAATATATAACAGGAAGAGGATAGGAGACGCCAGCGACCCTTATAGAACCCCTGCAGTGATTTGGATTTCCTTAGTAGTACGTCCGTTAAACGCTAATTACACTCTTCTTTCTAATGTAAAACCCTTTGTCCATCTGGCCATCCACCCTAGTAGTCCTAACTCCCTTATAGTATATATTAATTGTTTATAGCTAATAGTATTAAACGCCCTAGTAATATCTAGCTATAGTAATAATACTATCCCTTAATAGTGCTATACCATCCTTACTACCTCTTTTAGCATGCTTAGTACTACCTCTGTTAACCTGCCAGCCCTATTACCTATCTGTATATCCGGCAGTATATAGCCTTCCTTTGCTATAGTAGTAATCCTCCTTGTAATAGCTCCCTTAATTACTTTACCTATTATGTTTAGCAATGATATCGGCCTCCACCCCCCTGGTCTGCCTAACTCCTTAAGGGTCTTCCTAGGTTTATATAGAACTACTACCTTTACACGCCAGAAGGAGGCCGGATGGTGTCCTAAGCTATAGTATGCGTTCGTAAGGCATGTTAAACATAATATTAGGGCTGTGCCATATAGCTTAAGGAAACCCATTAGTAGCTTGTCCGGCCCTAGGGCTTTCCAGCTTGCTATATTCTTTATAACTTCTTTAATTTTCTCCTCTATAAACACAGGAGCTACCTATTTATTATTATAGTATCTTGTCCCCTTTTCTCCCTCTAGTCCTAGAGCCCTAGCTGTGGATAGAGGGAAGAACCTCTCTGTAAATGCCCTTACCTTGCCCTTATATATAACCTTTACTATCTCCTCCCTACTGTTATTTCCTAGCTAAGTTAGTGGCAGAACTTGTTGCATCTCCAGGGGGAGTCCACTCTATAGCCGGGCCTAACGCTCTAAGGTCTAGAGGCTCCCTTTAGACCTAGATAGCTTGCTAACAGCCTGTTGCCAGCTGCTTCTCTTCTTCTCTAAGATAATACGGTCCTGTATTTTTATAGCTTCTGTTAAGGTCTGCTACGATTCCTACATCTGTTGTTACTGCTACTGCCTGCTAGCACGTCTTGCCTCTGCTGTTACATCCTTAACCCTTTTATTCTACTATAGCTATAGTTTACTATGCCCTTAAGGTCGTTTAGGTGCCACTATGTTAGCTATCTCCATAAGCTAGTAAGTAAGCTATTGCATATAGTTGTCAACTTCCTGCCGGTTACCTAGCAGGAGCTCTAACCCCTCCTTTCTAAGCCTGTTTAGCGCCTTTACTATAATTAGGTTCTTGTTTACTGTCCTCTAACCCTAGATTAACCCTAGGCTGCTGCTAAATTCCTCACTTGTCCTAATGTTAATAAGTTAAGGCATATGGTCGGATCTGGCGATTTCTACTAGCCTAGTGAACTTAACACTAACGTTATAAGTAGTCTATGCATGATTAATAGTGCTGTCCCTGCTTCTATATTCTCTCCTTATTACTTCCCTAAACGGAGTAACTAGGCTAAGTTGCCACCTTGTTATAAATTCTAACATCTTATTATGCTCCTAAGAGGTCCTGCCGAATCTGTCCCACAGGGGGTGATATTAGTTAAAGTCCCTTATAAATACACTTTAACCCTTTGCCTAGGTGTCGGCAAAGTGTTATAAAGGCATCTGCCACCCCCTTTCATAAGCTAGGGAATATATGTTATACACCTCTACTCTACATAGCTTAACACTACACTAATCCTCCCCCCTCCCTATAGTCCAAAGCCCTGCCTTAACCTTCTAGTGTATATAAATCGCTATTCTTCTACTATATATTGCTAATATATAGTGCCCCTAAGATGAATTCAGCAGTATACTATTATAGCCTCCTGGTTCCTAAATAGCTATTACCTTAGGGCTAACATCATACCCTAACGCCAGATGTACTAGATTGCTTTTCTTCTGTGTATTCCAGTATATAACCTTAATTATATACTCTATTGTGTGCTTCGGAGCACTCTAGTTAGGCTGGCTCCGGTATTATTCTGCTCTCTTATTAGTTATAGGAAGGCTAGTATTATGCCTTTCTCTGCCGGTCTCTGCCGTCCTAATTATAGTTTGTATGTTTGTCTTATAAAAAGGCCCCTTAGTTATATGCTCCTTTCTCTTAGCTGCCTTTCTATTAATCCCCTGGTCTCTTCTCTATAATAACCCTTGCCTATAGTAGCTGTTACGGCCTCTAACTAATGGTTGCAGAAGAACAGCAGCCTTATGGCGTAAGCCTCCTAGGCCTGATACCACCTATTATTACTTACTAAGCATAGCTAAGACTATGCTAGATATGCCCCTGCGTAATTTAGGCATCTCTCCTATACCTTGCCTGTTAACGTCGGGCAAGTCCTCTCTCCCTTAGGGTGTTTTCTAGCAGCATACCTGCCGTATCTTGCTTCCTCCTTACAGTGCCTGGCAATATATCTAATCTTATAGTAATTATAATATTACTTTAGGTGGACCATCTTGTTATATAGCTTAGCGTCGAAAATCTCTGCTTAGTATACTATTCCCCCATAGCATAGGCAGTTTACTGCCTTAGTGCCCTTAATGCTAACTACTAGTAGTGCCCTTATCGCTGTTCCCTTTGGCTTTTGCACTGTTATCTTCGCTATATTTAGACTATTCTCCTTTTTAATGTTTTTTCTTATATCCTTAATCGCAATATGGTTTGTTAATCATGTTGGGAATCCCTTAATAATTACACTAAACATCTTCCTGTTTACTTCCGCCATAGGTCTAAAGGCAACTCTTACTTAGGCCGTGTTTTTCTTTTATTTCCTCCCTGCCTTAGTAAATGTAATAACTATATCTCCACTCTGTAGTCTATATGCTACTATTGCCTCCTCTATACTAATAGCACTGTTTACTGCCTTTATAATCTCTTCTAGCAATCTATTCCTAACTGCCTTACTAATGGTGTTTTCCTTTACCATTGCTTCCTAGTAATAGCGGGCTAGTATCGCTATACCCTCCGTTCGGGCCAAAGGTATTGTTATATTCTGCCCTGTAACTTTGCAAGCTGTAATAGTTACTTAAGTCCCCTTAACTATTAATCTAGTCCTAAGGATAGCCTTTATTACCTCCTTAACTGCCTTCTTAACTATGATTTCTACTTTACTATTAACTGCTTTTATAATTAATGCCTATAGATCTCCTGTGCTAGTCTTTACTTAGGCTATCTCCCCTCCTATATTTATAGTAACTTATGTAAAGGTCTTAATAAAAGCCTATACTTTTGTTATTTCTGCCTCTAGAATAACTTTTATTATTAACTCCTTTAGTAATTTTATTTTATTCTTTAGTTTTTCCTGTACTACTATTACTCTAGAATTCTCTCCTTAATATTATATTTCTTCCTAGGTAGTGCCTTGTCCTCCGTTGGTTGTGGATCCACGCAAAAATTTGTTAATTATTGCACCCCTTGCGCCGCTTACTCCCCTTACGCGATGCGCCATCGCTAGGGGGGGTATTCAACGATAAGGAATCCGATTCCGTTAGCTTAGGTATTATAACTATTATTTTATCCCTTTACTAACTAGAATTCTAGCTAATTTGCTCTAGTAGGGTAGGTCTGGTCTACTAAGAGTTTAGCTACTAAGTTATATTAGCTCCTATTATTATTAGTTTAAACGGTTCTTATATAATTAGCGCTATATTTAACTACTAGTCCTAGTAACCTGCCTATATATAGTTTATAAAGGCTATTATAATTTAGTTTAACTCCTTTATTTATAAAGTAAGGCCAGCTAGAGTGTTTAAGATATTATCTTAGATTTTTATTATTTATTATTAAAAGTTGGTTTTTACTAAGTAAGTAAGGTTTTTTTTAATTTATTTCTATAACTCTTATATTACCCTTATTACTTTATATACTTTCTTTTATATTTTAGCTGCTTTCTTAATACTTTATAGGATTTTATAAGCTAAGGTTTTACTAATAGTATTCTTAGTTTTAGGTTCTAGCTTATACCTTATTATAATATTAAACGGTTCCTTAGTATTTATTAATTCCTAGTATACTTATCTCCCCTTACTAGTTTTAAGGGGTTATAAGTCCTTAAGAGATTATAACTTTCTAGCTAATTACTCTTTCTCTCTTTTAGGTATAATAGGATTCTTTATTATTAAAGGACCTTTTACCCCTTATATAGTCTTATTTATTATCTTATCTAGGTTAGTTAAATCTTTAGGTATTATAAACCCTCCTATGCATATTAATATAATAAGGTTTTTTATTTCTCTATAGTCTTTATTATTCTAAAAGTCTATATAGGTAAAAGACTTATAGTAAATTAACTTATTACTTCCTAAGAATTCTTTACTTAATACTAGAGTCTGCTTTAGTAGTAACGTAAGTTATATAATAATAGCTAGTTATTTTTATGTTTTCTTACTAGATAAAGCTATTTCTTATATCTTATTACCTCCTAAGGTCTCCTTAGGGTTATTATTTAAATTAGAACTAAAAACCATAGTTAGAAGAGTATTCCTAATACTTAATAGTTTTATAAGTTAAAAAGCCTCTAGTTCTTTAATAAGTATAATAATAAGCAAGGTTTCTAGCTCTTTAAGAGGTATTATAGCAATTAAAGCCTCTAGTTTTATATAAGATATAGTTCTAGGTAGGGTAGTTTTAATCCTTAATAATATTACCTTAGGTTTAGTTACTAATAGTTTAAAAAGCCCTTTCTTTGTTACGTGGTGGTATCGTCACGTAGTCGGTTGGAAGCAACCGTAAAGCTGTTATTAACGTTATTATAAAGGGGTTATTAAACGCACCTGTATATACTACTATTAAGTCATATAGTTAAGTGCATTCTGTGTAAGTTGTTGTTATTATTAAGTCTTACTAGCTATATAACAAATCCGTCCTATATAGGTAGGGATCCGATATTGTAAATTATCCAGTAATAAGTGCCCCTCTCTTAAAGATAACTGTTCTAATTATCCTTTAGATCTATCTAAGCTAGTGTTAATATATATAAAGGAAAACTTTTATTTATAAAAGAAAGTAATTTAATCTGTAACATATCCTCCCTATATTAGTCTGGTTATATCTAATCTGCTAGAAACGTTGCTTAATAGCCGTAAATAATCTAACAATAACCACTTATAAAATTTAAAGATAAATGAATATCTTAGTCTAAGCAAAATAAACCATAATAAAAGGAAATTTAATCTAGGTAGCATAAACCTGTTAACTATAGTTAGATCTGTCCTAGTTATACCTAGATGTTTACTTCTTAAAGTCCTTATTTGTATAAGCCTTGCAAATTTACACTATAAGCTGTTAATAGAGATATAGATTGTAGAAATGTCTCTATCTACTTATGTTATTATAGCTATAAGTGGCTTGTTAGAGAGTAACTATGTTGCTAGCAACCTCTGGTCGTATGCTTTTAGGAGTTGCTATATTATAAGTAATTCTCTTGTCCGTGGTGTTGTGGTTATATCGTAATAATGCTGCTAACTATTAACTATAGCAATAACTTACGCAAGAGGATAGAAAGACTTAGGTTAAACTAAAAATAATAACGTTATACCTTTAAAGACTTAGTGGACTAATAAAGGGCAGCTGTATAAAGGGGAAAGAGTTAAGCTATAGGAAAAGAGGCTTTCCTCTTAAATGTAGGAGAGATGGCCTGTGCCCTTCCTTAAGGTATGTTAGATATCTCAGGTTATCCTCTGCTTTTGACTTTATATATAAAGGTCCTTTGTACGTCTAAACCAGGCATATTAAAGGTGGTTCTATGGAGGTTATTAGGGCATTGTTACTTTTCGGCAGAAGACGGCTACTAGCTATGCTATTTTATTCTTACTAGAGGTGAAATTGTCCTATGTCTAAACTATATAGCATAGTAACTATAAGGAAAGCAATAGTCCTTTAGATATAACTTTTTTTATAATTAATTTATTTGCTATAATGCCCTTTATAATATAGCTAAACCTTTAATCTAAGCTATACGTTTTGTAATTAAACAGTAATCTGCCTAGAGCCACGCGATTTTTAGAGACTGCTTCTAACGTTAGATGGCGTAATATATTAGCTAAAAATTTTAGTCCTTATGCTACTGTATAAGGGTCTTTTATTTGTCTAATATCTTAGCTAATTCCGCGTTCTTAGTCACGGATTTCGTTATTGTTTTCTGCCTTTTTATGGCACTACTAATATTATGCCTATTTTTAGAAGACATCTTTTGCTTTGCCTTTTTTAGTAATAACTTAAACAAGCTTGTGTTTAATATAGTTGCCTTTATTACTCCTATAGCTAACCTTATTCTTTTACTAGCTAGCGAATTTAGTTTAACTAGGCTGGTTAGCTTCTTGCTTACTATAGGCAAGGTTATCTTTCTAGCTATAGATTCTAGTAGAGGCGTTTAAGGAGTAGGCCTGGCGGTCTTAATATTCCTGGCCTTATTCTTTAGTACTACTACTCTAGCTAAGGTCCTTATAATATACCTATTAATAATCTTAAGACTGGCTTTTACTGTGTTAAAAGACTCCTTATAAGCCTTAATATCCCCTTTAAGCATATTAGTTCTATCTTTAAGTTTACTAAATTATATATTAGTAGCTTAGTCCGCTAGCCTTAACTTTATCTTTTTTAAGATAGTCTTTCTAGCTACTACTTTGCTTATTAGCCTATATTATTTAGCTAAACCTTAGATTAGATTCCTCTAGTCTGCTAGTTCCTTTCTTAGTGTATTAGTATTCTATTAAGTAGTTACAGTTTTATGCTCTTTACTAGCATTAATAATTACTTATTAAAAACCTATACTTAAGAGATTGACTTATCCTATAGTAGTAAGTGCCCTAACTATAAAGCCGTTAATGCCTTCTAACTTATTATAATATCTAGCTATAAGTACTTTCTCTTTTAATAGTAATCCTAGTTACTACTCTCTAGATCTAGCTTAGTTATCTGCCTATTTACTATTAAGGAATCATACTACTGCTTGCTTAATACAGAGTTTAATATTCCGGATGACTAGGGTATCAGCTAGGCATTTAGTTTTCTTCTGCCCGTTATTATTAGCTGCTAGAATTAATTCCTTAATAAGGAAAATCTGTTATACTACTCTAATCTATAGTGTATATATAGGGTCTATCTTTATAATAGAAAATCTGTTTCTATTAATTTACACCCCCTAGGCCGTAAAATCTTTAGAACAGGTATAAATAGCCTTTATTACACTTTATATGCCATCTCCGGCCTAATGTCACTATGTTCTAAAAGGCTTTAGTCCTGCATTACCTTTTATAAATAACTCTATCTCTTAGTGCTAATAGCATTTATTTATATAACTAAAACAGTAAATTAGCTTACTAAAGTCTAGTTCCTCTAGTTTATCCTGTATTTTCTATATAGTTATAGGAGGATCTTAACTTAAACTGCTAGTAGGGGTTCCTTTTATTATAAGGGCATTAGTAATTATCTTACCCTTTTTTATATTTTAAAGGCACTTTACTATTATTTGTTCTTTAGAACTAAGTATCTCTCTAAATATATTAATATTAAAAACGTTATTCTTATAGTTAGTATCTGCACTAGAGTTCTTATCCTTATTCTTATCCTAGGCCATGGTCTCTATATAGTGTTAATAAGCAGTTAGTAGGTTAGTATATACCTTTTCTCTCTACTTATCTTCTTACTAAGCCTTAGCTAACTAGTTATATATAATAGTAATAGCATCTCTAGCTACTTTTACTAGATTCCCCCTAGGGAATAGCTTTACTAACTCGGTTATTATTGCTTACTTTTTCTTATAAAATAGTGAAAACTTAACTAAGACATTAGGGTTAAAAACCTTTATATAAAGCTTATTTTCTATATCTCTTATAATATATGTTAGAATTATCTAAGAGAGGGCAATAATAGTTAAAAAATAAAATGAAATAAAAGAAAAACTTAAAGTGTATAATAGTTAAAAGCAAGAATAAAAAGTCGAAAAATAAAGAAAAAACGGGAAATCTGGGGTGTTGGAATATGCAGATAAGGGGTTAAGTGAAAAGTAAAGTGAATTATAAGTAGTGTTATAGGAAAATAGGGTCATGTGTTTCCACTAGTAGTGATTACGTGGGGTCCTGCAGGATGTTAGATCCTGCTAACCTTAAGGTATTATTAGCACTCCTGCCTTATAAGCCCCTTCTTTCTATACTTCTTATTCTAGTTAATTAGATGCTTCTTTAGATATTTATTTATTAACTCTAATGTATTTACCTTTATCTTGCTGTTATTAATCTACTAGTTGTCTTTAGTAGTATATTCTTTTTATCTTATAAAGTAAGCTACCTTAGGGCTTTATCCCTTAGTATAGTAGATTTTTACCTTATATAAGATAATCTACTTAATTTCCTAGTAATCAGCTTTGCTACTCCCTTTTAGATTAATTGGTAGAGGGGGCGTTTTCTCCTTACTAAAGGGATCTTTGCCTTAGTATGGTTTCTAGATATATGTAATTAATACTACTAGATATACCTTTAAGGTTAATAGAAATTTAAGTTAGTATAATAAAGGATTTACCTTTTTAAGAACCTTATATAGTTCTGCTCTCTGTAGTGACTATTTCTTCTTTAGCTTTCCTAGAAGCTGGTATCCTTTGTATAGTTATAAGTACACTATATTTCTAATGTTAATATCTACTAGGTTATGTTAGGAGTTGTATCTGATTTTAAATAGGGCGGTAGTAGTGGTTATTATAAGTTAAGCCTTTCTTTAATAGAGCTTGCAAAGTGCCTTTAAGTCCTTTTCCTCTAGCTATATATTAGAAATTGCTTGCTCTAGAAGAAGGTTAATAAGGTCTAGCGGTTTAAGCCTATATAATAACTTATTAGGCAACTAGTTAATAGCTATGGCTACTATATTATTAAGATAGTGCTATAATACTAGAAGGATTAATACCTATAGTACTATTAGATTTGTTGTAGTGTAATAACAAATAGCTATAGTTATTATTTAATTCTTCTGTTTAGCTGCTCTATCCGTCTGCGGGTGGTAGGCAGTTGCTATTAGGAATTTAACTCCTAGCTTAGTAAATATAGCCTGCTAAACCTTAGAAATAAATTTAAGGTCCCTATTGCTAACTATTTACTATAGTAGTCCCTAGTCTATAATATATAAAGCTTAAAGAAGTAGTTCTGCCTATGTGAATGCTAAATACGTTATATTCCCGGGGATTAAGAGGGTTTTCTTACTAAATAGATAGTTTACTAGGCAAAGGGAATTATACTTTAAGTATCCTTTTATAGCCTATATAGTGTTTGCTAAGTCTACCTCCGGTATATTAGTAATAAAGTCTAGAGAAATTATATTAAAAGGCATTAGTTTTAACTATAAAGGTTTTATTTCTCTGGTTACTCTATCCCTTAAGACAGAGTTCTCCTAATAAGTAGTGTAATATACTATATACTCCCGGATTTGCTTGGACATCTTTAGAAAATAAACGCTATGCAGACCTTTTATTATTTTGCTAATTCTAAAGTAGTAATGGTTATTATGCATGGTTCTTAGCATGGTTTTAATATAGCTGCTTAAAATGTATAGTTATTTAAGCCCTTCTTTATCCTTATAATAGAGTAGGCCCTTGTCTGTAAGGTCCTAGCTATAGAGTGGAATTTATAATTGGTTCCGTCCTTACTTTAGCTACTTCTGCTAGAAATCCTTAATACTCTTTATTATCTAATGATATTATGGGTTAAATTTATACCCTGCTAATATCTCCTTTTTTAATAAGTTATCTATTATAGCCACTACTTAATAATTCTAATAAAAGTACACACAGGCATTTAATTTATCATATATACTACAGTTTGCCGCCTCTTAGTAGCTAACATCTACTAGAAGTTATAATAAGGTATTAGGTATAATGTTAAGGATTCCTGGCATATAGATTACTTATAATTTAAACTGCAATAAATAATTCGCCACCTTAGCTAATTTTAGGTTAGCCTTGTCGAGGTTTATTATAGCTAAAGAGGTGTATTTAATAATACCTTTAGCAGGTATATGGTTAGTTAGAATGTTAACTAGATAATAGTTAGATTAAGCTATTTTTTGCAGTTTCTGCATTGCCTAAGCAATTACAGCTACCTTTGCCTTAGTTAATCCATACTACTTCTTAGCTGTAGATATTAAATAAGAGAGGAAAAGGATTAGGCAAAGTTTTATAGCTATAATATCCTTACTAGGTATGCTTTTTCTATCCCACTCCTTATATAGTTAGAAAGCATACAGACTAAAACCTTCCTTATAAGCGTTAATCTTAAAGAATAATAGTCGCTCTGGATTATAGTGCTATAGCAGTATTTTCTTATAAAGCATGGTCTTTAGTGCTTTAAAGGCCGCTTCCTTGTCTTTTATAGGGATAAAGGATTTTTCTTGTGCCTTTCTCTTACATACCTGCTTTAAGGCTCCTACTAGTAACTTATTGCATTTACAAAGTTTACGCATAAGTGCTGTCTTTTAGGTCTATAGTGGTTAGATCTGTAAGTTAAACTAAGGGATTCCTGCTCTTAGAAATCCTGCTATGCCAATAAAGGTTTCTAAGGTTAATAAGTTGTAAGGAATTTCCATTTACTAGAACGACTTAATCCTGTTGTTTATATTAATAATTCTGTTAGTATTAACTATAAATCTAAGAAGTTGGATTAAATAATATTTAATAAAAGACTTAGTAGCTATAATATGTACCTTGTTTTCCTATAGGACTTTTAAGACTATCTTAAGGTATTTAAGATAATCCTTAAGGATGTTAGAAAAGACGATAATATTATTAATATAAATATAAATAAAACTTTAGTATAGTTAGAAAATACAATCTATAAATTGTTATGTAAAGGCCAGCGAATTCTTATACCCTATTAACGCGACTTACAATGCTTTTAGCCCTCTTTTAGAGATTACTACCATATGATTTTAGTGTTTCTCTTGTACTAAAAGCTAGTAGAAAAACCCTATTACATTAAAAATTAATTTCCACTCTTTACTGTAAGTATTCTGTATAATATCGTCTTAGTCTGGCAACAGATACACATCTGGCATGGTGATATTATTAAGGGGTCTAGCATTTATAATAACTTAACCTTTCTTTGTCTTCTTTATATCTCGTTAAACTATAAAACTAGGGCAGGCTACTAGTGCTAGCTTTATTAACTAGAACATCCTGCCTGCTAGGTAAATGGCATTATAGACTTTAGCAAATTTCTTCTAGTTTTTGCGCCTAAGAGGGTACTTCCTTACTAGCTTAACCTGGTTCTGCCAGCTATTAACAAAGTTAACTCTTATCTTATCTTTTTCTGGTATTAGTACTACTCCTTTATTATAGTAAATATCGTACTTATTAGTTAGATCCTGTAACTTAGTAGCCGCTTCCGGATTAATATTAGTAATTTGCACTCTAAACTTGTTTTTAATAAAAGGTATATCCTCTGGGCAAAATACTCTATATAATGGAATACCTCCGTTAATAACTTTAGGATCTAGGTTGTTATTAAATTTTTCTGGACTCTTTTCTGTTTTTTTTATCTTAATGTCTTTGCTAAAAAATGCTATATACTAGTGGACGTCTGGAATAGCAAAGTTTAAATTAAAGCTTATAGCTACCTTAAGTCTACCTACCTTACTATTCTGCTTAATCCACACGGCTCTGTTAGAGTTATTTACTACTAGCATTCTTTTCTTATTTCCCTAGTTAAGAATATTATTTAGGAAGACGGAATTGGATAATATAATATAATAAATACTGGTCTCCTCTCTGCTAAGAAGATCCTTTTATATTACTAGCACTTAATATGTTAAGTTTGGTGGAATTATAATATTATGTGCTGCTATTACCTGTTAAGCTAGCATGTAATGAGCGTCTTAAAACATCCGTCCTAGTACTATTATGTTATACACCGACCTAAAAACCAACCTTAGATTAATGAAATTAATTTTTACTCTAAAGCTATAAAGGAAACTTATGCTAATTAACAATTTTAGTCCTAGATTTAGCATAATATCTGCGGTTACTATGAAGTGACCTTAGATGTTTTTTTCTCTTATAATTCCTAGAACATAGAAGTTAAAAGTAGCCCTTTCCGTAATAATAAAGGCTAAAGCTACTCCTGTTACTAGTTTCGGGTCTTACTTCTCTTACTTTATATTTATTTTATATTACTAGAGCCACTATTCATTAGCTAGAATCGACAATGTTCCGGTGTCTACACAGATTATATGGGTAGGTCCCTTATTATGGAATTAAATCAGCATTTTAAGAAAGGTGTTTATCTGCTTCCTTCCTTTAATATTAATCTTCTATGGTCTGGATACTGCTTTAATTACCTGGTCTTCTTGCAGACCTCCTGTCAAAATTAGCTTATTTAAACTTTAAGTTATGGTGTCTTATATAATATTAACTTTAGTTGTAAAAGCTTTAATAATTTCCTTCTTTTTCTTAGGCTCTTCCTACCTTCTTCTGTTAGGATCCTCTATTTTACTAGTTTTTGTGGTTAAAGAGGTAGGATTCTCCTAGTCTAAGTCTCTCTCCTTTACTATATAGAAAGTGCTAATAAAATTAGATTTAACCTCCCCTTCTTTAGAGTTATAGTTAAACGTTAGGTGTGCTTTGCTACCTTCTGTAGCAAAGTATATATTTATAAAGTTAGACTCATTGTATTTATTATCCTTTAATAGACTTCCTTCTCTAGCTAAATGGTATCCGGAGTCTGCTAGGTGCTGCTCCTGCTTTCTAGCATTAGAATCGTTGTTTAGAACTATGACTTTATAGGGTTCCTGGTTTAGATGCTTCTATTGCCTGAATTATCTTAGGCAGAATTAATCCCCTTAGTAAGGGTTCTGTTGCTCTTTATGTTAATTTCCTTCCTAATCTTCTTTCTCTAAGAATCTCTCTTTTCCTTTATTATCTTCTTAAGATTTATTTTCTTAGCTATAGGCCCTGCCTTCCTTAGTCTAAGGGTTTGCTTTTTTTTTATAAGGTCCTTATTTCTGACTTTTAGTTAGTATAGTCTGTTGTTATTATACCACCAGAACCTTTAAGGTTAATTCTAGTTCTGCTATGGTTTATTCTAATAAACCTATTTCTAGTATAGGACTGGCGGCCTTCTTTAGTCTCCCTAATTATAATCCCTTAGGCCGCTTAATCTCTCTTTAATATATATATAATAGGGATATTATTATTAAAAGTTATCCTATTAAAAACAGTTTCCTCTTCTCTAGTTACAGTCCTTATAATAATAATTCTAGTAGGCCTTTACTTTTTTACCCTTAGATTTATTTAAGTCTAAGGATTTATTATTATAAAGGTAGGCTTTTACTATTCCTTTATTCTTTTCCTAGTAATAGGACTTCTATTACTCCTTTATTTCTTAACATAAATTGCAGCGTTTTCCGTCTACCATGTTAAGGTATTTATTATGCTTTATGCCCTTAGTTAGATCTAAGTATAGCTTCTTTAGCTTAGGATATAATTTTATCCTAAAGCGTACTAGAAGCTATAAATCCATTATCTCTTTATTTACTCTGGCGTACTGAAAGATTTAAGCTATAAAGTCCTAAATAAAGACGCTATTTATAATATCTTCTTAGGTATATTTAGCCTGCTTAAGCTTTATTACTATATTTTCTATCCTTATATAGAATTCTTCTTATACTGCCTTAATAATACTATTAATACTAGTAAAAATCCATTCCTTTTTAGATTTATCTAGGTATTATTAGTACTAGGTTATTGCTTCTCTATAGAATAGTTACTAGATATTACAAAGTAACACCTCCTTCCGGTTTAGTAGTGCTCTAGATAGGTGCTTTTTTACTACCTAAATCTAAAGCTTAGGGTCTAAAAAACAGCGGTTTTTCCTTTATATAAAATAAATTTATTACCTATGTTTACTGTATTTAGTTTTAGGTCTAGAAGTCTAATGTCCTAGATCTTTTAGGTTAAACTTACTAACCCTTCCTCTTTAAGAGCCCTTTTAGGCTTAGAATCCTGTTTTAAATTATATCCTAGTTAGAAGGTATTCTGTTCCTAGTATTCTAGTGTTTAGCTTAGCTAGTTATTATAAGGCTCTTTAGCATAGCAGTAATTATCTCTGTAACCACCTGCTTTATTACTATAACCATCCGCTTTATAGCTATATTCACTTCCTTATTATAGGAAAGTTAGAGGTGGATTTATATATTGTCTTATATTACTGTTTTTAGAAGGTCCTTTTATATACCTATTACCTTATTATATAGGTAAATATAATAATATCTAGGAGTATTAGTATTATTATATACTAATATAGTATATCTTCTTCTGTTTATAACCTTTATGCTACTTAAAGTCTTATCTTTACTACTAGTATTCTGTTATTAGTAGGGTATAATTTTATACGTCCCCTAAAGGAAAACCTAGTTAAGGTGCTAATATTATTACTTAAGGATTTAGAGGAGTGCCTTCTTATCTAATATTTAGTAGACTAAAGGTTTATACGTTCCTAGGGGGAAAACCTTATTAAGGTGCTAACGTTATCCCCTAAGGATTTAATAAAGCGCCTCCTTATCTAGCTATTAATTTATGCTATAGAAATCCTGCTTATTATAAAGACTTATATCTCTTTACTAGGGGAAACCGTTAAGCTTGGTTTAAAACTGCATAAGGTGGGTTAAAAGAGGTTCTAGTGTTATTATAATAATTTATATGTTTAAACTCCTGTTATAATTTAGGTAAATTCTAATTATACAGTAAGAGGTCTATTACTTCTAGTTAGTGAGATTTGCTAGTACTAGTATAACCTTATATAAACCCTATTACTTCTCTTAAGTTGCTTATCTTAATTAGGTAATCTTAAAACCTTGTTAGCTTAGGTATTATAACTGTTGTTTTACCCCTTTACTAACCGGAATTCTAACTAATTTGCTTTAGTAGGGTAGGTCCGGTCTGCTAAGGGTTTGGTTACTAAGTTATATTAGCTCCTGTTGTTATTAGTTTAAACGGTTCCTATGTAATTAGCACTATATTCAACTGTTAGTCCTAGTAACCTGCCTATATCTAGTCTATAAAGGCTGTTATAATTCGGTTTAACTCCCTTATTTATAAAGTAAGGCTAACTAGAGTGTTTAAGATGTTATCTTAAGTTTTTATTATTTGTTATTAGAAGTTAGTTTCTACAGGGTAAGCAAGGTTTTCTTTAATTTATATTTATAACTTCTGTATTTCCCTTATTACTTTATACACTTCCTCCTGTGTTTTAGCTGCTCCCTTAATGCTTTATAGGATTTTATAAGCTAAGGTGTTACTAATAGTGTTCTTGGTTTTGGGTTCTGGCTTATGCCCTGTTATAATATTAAACGGTTCCTTAGTATCTGTTGAATTCTGGCGTACTTATCTCCTCTTACTAGTTTTAGGGGGTTGTAGGTCCCTAGGAGATTATAACTTTCTAGCTAACCTCTCTTTCTCTCTTTTAGGCATAACAGAATTCTCTGTTATTAGAGAACCTTTTACCCCTTATATAGTCTTATCTATTGTCTTATCTAGGTTAGTTAAATCTTTAGGTATTACAAACCCTTCTGTGCATATTAACATAATAAGGTTCCCTGTTTCTCTATAGTCTTTATTATTTTAAAAGTCTATATAGGTAAAAGACTTATAGTAAACTAACTTATTACTTCTTGCGGATTCTTTACTAGATACTGGATTTTGCTTTAGTAGTAACATAAGTTATATAATAACAGCTAGTTGTTTTTATTATCTCCTGCTAAATAAAGCTGTTTCTTATGTCTTGTTGCCTCCTAAGGTCTCCTTAGGGTTATTATCTAGATTAGGACTAGAAACCGTAGTTAGAATAATGTCCCTAACGCTTAATGGTTTTGCGAGTTAAGAAGCCTCTGGTTCTTTAATAGGTATAATAGTAAGCGAGGTTTCTGGCTCTTTAAGAGGTATTACTATGGTTAAAGTCTCTGGTTTTGTGAGAGGTGTAGTCCTAAGCAGGGTGGTTCTAATTCTTAATAATATTACCTTAGGTAGAGTTACTAATAGTTTAAGAAGCCCTTCCTTCTTAGCCTTTTTTAGGGTTTGTTATATTAGAATTAGTTCTTCCTTAAATTGTAAGTAATATATAAGGACTAGGTTAACTGGTTATAGTAGTTCTAAGGTCTAGTAAATCTTTCCTTTATGGAATTTATAACTTTTTAGGCAGGAAAGGTCCTTAACCTTATTATTAGTGGTTACTAGTCTTCCTCTAGGACTAAGAGGGTTAGGATTCTGCTTAAGGTATTTATAAAGATTGTAAATATAATAAAGCTTTCCCTTAGTAATCATTATAGTACACGGTTAGTAGTTGTTTAATTCCTGGCGCTAACTTGTTGATTTAGACATAAGTTCTGTTAAATCCTTCTTACCTCTTAGCTTATAGCCTTATTATAGGTAGTAAATCTAACGTTTTAGCACACTACCTTGCTTATTAATAACAGTAACCCTAACTCTTTAGCTGTTACAGCCTTACTAGTTAGGACCTAGTAATCTAGTAATTTAACTTAATACGTCTTACTAACTAAAAGCAGCAAGTCCTTAATTTTTAGTTAAAACCTTATATAAAGGACACAAGTAATTATTACTAGTTGTTACGTAGTGGTATTGTTACGTAGTTAGTTAGAAGCAACCATAAAGCTGTTATTAACGTTATTATAAAGGGGTTATTAAATGCACCTATATATACTACTATTAAGTTATATAGTTAAGTGCATTCTGTATAAGTTGTTGTTATTATTAAGTCTTACTAGCTACATGACGAATCCGTCCTATATAGGTGGGGATCCGACATCGCGGATTGTCCCGTAACATTCTTCTTAGCCTTTTTTAGTATTTATTATACTAGAATCAGTTCTTCCCTAAAGTATAAGGAATATATAAGAGCTAAGTTAACTAATTATAATAGTTTTATAGTCTAGTAAATCTTTTTATTATAGAATTTATAACTTCCTAAATAGGTAAAATCCTTAACCTTATTATTAATAGTTACTAGTCTTCCTCTAGAACTACAAAGGTTAGAATTCTGCTTAAGGTATTTATAAAAATTATAAATATAGTAAAGCTCTATTTTAGTAATAGTTATAATATATAGTTAGTAGTTATCTAATTCCTAGCACTAACTTATTAATTTAGATATAAGTTCTATTAAATCCTTCTTACCTCTTAGCTTATAGCCTTATTATAGGTAGTAAATCTAATGTTTTAGTACACTACCTTGCTTATTAATAATAGTAACTCTAACTCTTTAGCTATTATAGCCTTACTAGTTAAGACCTAGTAATCTAATAATTTAACTTAATATATCTTACTAAGTAAAAGTAGTAAGTCCTTAATTTTTAGTTAAAACCTTATATAAAGAACATAAGCAATTACTACTAGTTATTATGTAGTGGTATTATTATATACTTAGTTAGAAGCAACCATAAAGCTATTATTAATATTATTATAAAAGGGTTATTAAACGCACCTATATATACTACTATTAAGTTATATAGTTAAGTGTATTATATGTAAGTTGTTATTATTATTCTTAGTCTTACTAGCTGCGTAACGAATCCGTCCTATATAGGTGGGGATCCGACATCGCGGATTATCCCGTAACAGTCCTGGTACTATTATATTATACACTAACCTGAAAACCAACTGTCGGAATCGCTTATATGGATAATAGAAGGAATACGCCGCATTAACTAGGAATTATAAGTTGCACGCAGAATACACGCACCCTAATTAGCTGGATTATAGGTTATGTAACCTGGGGCTGTAATGTAGCTATAACACCATACCTCTGCATCATAGCCTGCTTCTTCCCCTCTTATATATATAAATAAATTAATTATTAAACCCCCCCCCTATATTTGTGCTGTAATATACTTATAACCTAAGCGTTACTAATACTAATTAGTAGTTGCTAATAACTATAAATTTATTAAGTTATATATAAAAGAGACTTATCTAAACGCTTTTACTTACGTAACTATAAGAAATTCCGATGTTGTGCTAACCAAAGGATTATTTCTTTCATTGTTAACTTTTACTACTTATTTATAATTATAAGAAGACTTAACTCTTGTAGATCTTCTCCCTTATTGTTAACTGTTACTTGTTTACAATTAAAACCAGATCTTCACTATTACTTACAGAGAATCAACTAATGCTAACAGCTTTAATTAGTACTAAACATAAAGCCTAAAATACTAAAATGTCTTTAAGCTAAGGAAAAATGGATGATTTTAATAAATAACTCTAAAAAGATATCTATAAAAGAGAACTTTTAAAGAGCACCCTTCCCTAAAAACTTTATAAGTACTATCTAATTCTATCCTTAAATTAGACTAAGTTAGTTAACAATATTAATATTAATACAGCTACTAAACAACAGATTAATAACCGTATTATATATACGATTAACTACTATATTTTTAATAAAGGAAAAGGGCATAATCTCCTTATTAACTTCTAGCGGGACTATAAAAATTAGACTAAGGATACTTTTGATAAAATTAATAATAACCTTAAGTATACCCTTTGTAATTACTTTAATAATAATGGTATTAAAACAGCTAGAGGATTAAGATTAAATGTCTTTAAAGATCTTATTAATATCTTAAATATTAACCCTAACACGGAATATAAACCTTTGCTAGAAAAAGCAACTAAGAAAGAAGAAGAGATTTAACAACTTAAACTTTCTAATAATAAGGACTCTAATAATAAAGATTTTTATTTAACTAAAGACCCTCCTCTAGAACTATAAACCCTAACTAGAACACTTTCTAACAGTGATTAAAAAGCCCTTAATACTCTTAAAAGACTTTACTAAAAAAAAGAATAATATTCTGGAGAAGTATATGACTTTATTAATAAGAAGTTACTATATTTTAAAGAGAAATGTTCTTAAGCAGGAGTTTCCCTCTTACTTTACTTAAAAGCCTTCCTTATTATACTTTAAGGTAAAGCCTATATATACTTCCTTAAATACTTTAGAGTAAAGATAATCCTATTTAAGGAAATGACTTAGAACATTAGGAATCACTTTAAAACACCTAAGAATAAGAGCTTCTATAAAACATAATTTACTAATTTATGCCTTTGCTATATTATTATAAAACATTTAATAAAGAATAAGTTAGAATGCCTAGAAATCCTTCTTAACTGACTTATAAAGATATTTAATGGCCTTTATAACCCTCTTAAGCAAGATATAATTTTAAACATGCCTTATTTCTTAAAGACCCCTACGACCGTAATACTAATAAACAACCTAAATAACACGTGTATCTTATGAATATGAGATATGTAGTGGATATATTCCACAGCATACTCCTAGATACAGGAGCATTAGGAATTTCAACTGCTGGCTAAGGCTAAGTTAATGCTTTAATGAAGATTATAAAGAACCTTATAATTAAGCATTTTTCTAACTAAAGGACTATTACCTTTAGAGCCGGTACTGTAACTTCTACTGGTATTTTGAAGCTTTTAACGATTTTTAGTATAATACCTTCTTATATGCTTAATAGTGCCATACTGTTTTTATATTTTATTATAAATATGAATAAAATAGGTGTTAAACTTAACAATCTTAAGAATCTTTTAATCTAAGGAGATAAGAAGGTACCTATTATTAGGAAATAGGAACATCCTTAGTAGAAAGCTAGTTCTTAAGAACCTGCCATCTTTATGCTTTTTAAAACTAAGATCTATTAACTTTATTATTAACTTAGTTATCTGTTAATTGACTAATTAAATAACCTTCTTACTAGGGCTAGTGAAGAATTTAACAAGGCTGACATAGGAAGAATTACACATGCTTACCATTAATGCTAAATAAACGTAAAAGCTCTAAGCAGATTTAAATTTACTTTTAAAGACGATTTTAAATTTAACTACAAGGTCCTTATTAATATTATGCAAATTAATGAGAAGCCGGTCCTATACATTATAGATTTAGCAATATTATTTTAAGCTACCCGCTTTCTTAGACCCTAATAATAAAAAGCTTAAGATATCTGGAATGCCCTTAAAGAGTGCTAGATTAATATATATCTTAGACCCCTAGACTGGATAGTTTATAATACTAAAAGGAATTTCGCTTCTAGCGAATTTAGGCATTTAGCTTAACTGTTGTTAATTAATATTAATGAAGTTCCCGTTAAGGCTTATAATAGTATTAGAAAACTTAAGCGATATCATGCCCCTTTTTACAGAGTATATAATATTATTAAGACTAAAGCTAACGGTTTTCTCCTAAAAGAGCAGATGCTATAAATAGCTATTAAAGCAGTTAATAACTCTGCTGGTCTAAATGGCCTTATTCCTACCCTCTTAGTCTTTAGAACCTATCTAAGGATAATGAATAATTCCCCCCTAAGCTTTATAGTTGCCTAAGGAGCTAAGATACTTTAAAAAGCAATAGATAAAGCAAGGCGCAGTCTTATAAGACGCTAAGTCCACAATGCTCTTAACACCTATAACGGCCTAATAACCCTGCTTATATACACTCTTCCCTTAAATTTTAATATATGAGTTTATTGTAAAAAAAGCGGATAGACTAGCCCTTATAAGCTTTTTTTAATAGAAGGAGAGACTTATATTATTAAGATGCCTTATAGCCCTATAAAGTTTTAGTTTATAGTTATTAAACTATATATAACCTTACCAGAGGTAGAATCTTCTTATAAGGAAGACCCGGTTTATAAGGAAGACCTGGTTTAAGGTAATAAAAATTATAAGAACCCCTCTAATAACCTAATAACTCTACTATAAAGAGAATGTGAAAGACCCTGGAAATACCCTTAAGCAGAGGCTTTTCTTACTAAGAAAGAAAAGGCTGATTTTTAACTTATAATTAACCTCTGTATATAAGGAAAAATTAATATACCCGGAGAACCTTTCAAACTCTCTAATAAAGCAGAGATTAATGCTTTGCTAGTAAGGAATATGTTTAAATTCGTAAAATTTAACCTATAAAGGCATAGAGGCAAAAGACTCTTTAGCTTGCAGATGGTAAGAGAAGTTAAAGGCAAGGTAACTAACTCTCTGTACAAAAAGTCACAATGTGTTATCCAAGGCCATAGCGACTAAGGAAAGGAAGTTATTCTCACACAGTCCCTAATAATATAAAGAGATAGTTAAAGGCTTATTGTTGCTCTTACTCTATTATTAAAAAAAAAAGGCATTATGGCTTAGTTAAGGGATATTACCTAAGCATATGTATAGTTACAGACAAAGCTTAATCATACAATTCTTACAAAGCTTCCTGTATAAATTACACACCTTTACCTGCCAAACGTCATTATAGTCGTAATTAAGCCGCTATACAAAATAGCAGAGGCTGGCATGCATTAGTAGTTAATGTATTTTAATCATTATTGTTAAAAGCTATAGATAATAACCTCTATATATAACCCTTGCCTCCTTATTTCTTCTAGCAAAAGCTCGTGTTTTAGAATTATTAGAATGCAGACTAATAATACCTTAGGACTTAGTAATGCTAAGTTTTTTAATTATAAAGAGGTTAAGTTAAAAAACGCTGAATTCCTTATAAAGCTAAAAGAAAGGTTAATAATTTTAATACTATTAATGTTTAATAGTTGCATTTTAAGCAAAGTTAATAATAACACCTTCTTTTTACAACAAAAGGCATAAGGAAGGAAGCTATCACAAGTTAATAACCCGACTAACTAAGCGAAATATGTTGAACAGCAAGCACAAAGAGTATATATTGCTTTAATATATTAACCTAAAGCATCTTATAATCTTTCCGTTACCGCCTAAGTCTAATATCCAAAATCCAACAATGTTTTAAGGCTTAATAAAAGACTTTAATAGCAAATTAACAATTAAGACCATGGACTTTAATATATATCTCTCTTACTAAAAAACGCCGCTCTTTATGTCTTTATTAACGGTTCTTTTATAAATAATAAAGACCTTAGCTCTTAACTAGGCTATGTAATCATCCTAGGCAATAAAAGGAAAGATAATGATACCTTTAAATTCACCCTTAGAGGAAATATTATAACATATAGCTTAATAAAATCTAAAAGAGTTATAAGAAGTATATTAGCTTCTAAGCTATATAGAATGGTTTAAGGTGTTAATATTGCCTATATAATAAGCACTACTTTAAATATTATTACTAACTAAATCAATAAGCTAAGAATCCTAATAATTATATACACTAACTCTTTCTTACTATATAAGTATATTATTAAGCTAGGGATAATAAAGGAAAAGAGGCTATAGCTGTATAGTAGTTATATAAGAGTAGGGAAGTGGCTAAGATATACTAAATTAATGGCAATAATAATCCTGCGGATATAATAATAAAAGCTTTACTAAATAAAGCTCTTAAGACCTTTATAACGAAAAATGAAGCCCGAATCCATGTAGAAGGATGGGTCAAAAGACCTGTCGCGAGAATTACCACGAGAGCCGCCGCTAAAGCCGCTGAAGAATAAAAAAGTCCTAATTCCTCACCAAATCCAATAACAAATTAAGCGCCCAATGAAGAGTTTAAATTTAATAAATTCGAACGCGATTATAAGCGCCTAATTTAGTAGGATTAAACGCGGGAATTACACCCTTTGGCCCCCCCCCCACAACACTCTTTGCCTCCACAACCATTCGGCCTAGACTAATAAAAGTTATTTATTTAAAGGATGTTTTTTCGCTTTACTACTTGTTTGTTAATATCTAATTATTTGGGGCGTTTTATGCATTTTTTTGGAGTGATTTCTCTTTTTCTTTAATAAAGAGATAATTTGCAAGTGTCGGAATTGCTTATATAGATAATAGAAGGAATATACTGTATTAACTAGGAATTATAGGTTGCACGCAGAATGCATGTACCCTAATTAGCTGGATTACAGGTTATATAACCTAGGGCTGTAACGTGGCTATAACACCACACCTCCGCATTATAGCCTGCTTCTTTCCCTTTTACATATATAGATAAATTGATTATTAAACCCCCTCCCCTACATTTGTGCTGCAGCATACTTGTAACCTGAGCGTTACTGTTACGTGGTGGGTTCGTCACGTAGTCGGTTGGAAGCAACCGTAAAGCTGTCATCAACGTTATCATAAAGGGGTCATCAAACGCACCTGTATATACTGTTATTAAGTTATATAGTCAAGTGCATTGTGTAAGGTTGTTGTTATTCTTCACTAGCTATCAGATGAATCTGTCCTATATATGTGGGATCCGACATTGTGGATTATCCTGTAACAGTTCTTAAGATTATTAAGCTTAACACCTATTCTATCCATATTCGTAATAAAATATAAGAAAGGCATAGTACTATTAAGAACATAAAAAGAAATTATACTAAAGATTATAGGAAGCTTTAAAATGCCATTTAAGGTTGCACTTCTGACACTAAAGTTAATAGTTCTCTAGTTAAAAGAAGGCTTAATCATAAGGTCTGTTATAAGGCGCATTAAGGCTTTAACTTAACCTTGGCTAGCAGTTGAAATTCCAGCTGCTTTAGTATTTAGGAGGATACTGTAAAATGTTTCCGCAGTATATTATAAATCCATAAGGAATACCTGCTTTTGTATGGTTTTATTAGTATTGCAGTCGTAAGGGTCTTTAATAAATAACGCGTGTTTAAAGGCGTTATCTTACAGGAAATTTACGGTTAAGGCAGAAAAGAGAGGGGGATTAGGTGCTTGCGTAAAGAAAGTTATAAACGTGAGGGTTTCTTGTGCTTTTTTATTACTTTATGCCTTTTCTTCTTCAGAAGCAACAAATGCTGCATTCTAGGCAGCCTTTTTATGTTTATCCTTATCCCTGCTGTCCAGGGGTAATAACTCTTTGCCTTTACCTTTAAATGCTTATAAGAATACATGAAATTAGCGTTTAGAAGGAGGGGATTTATGCCTTTAGTTGCTTTACTAAGTTTCTTTTACTTTCTTTTATTTAGAGACAGGATAATTAGTTAACTAACATCCTTCTTTATAACAGATAAAGCATTTCTTAGATCTAGCTTTATTTTAGGGTTAGGAAGCTTGTGAATATCGTTAGTTAGTAAACAAGACCATGTTAGTTCTTAGGGTAGTGTTTTAAGGTTGGTACTTATTTTCTCTCGCGATCTATTGGCTTGTAAATGATTTCAAAACAGGTTTTATTATATCTTTCGTTATAAGGCAGCGGCGAATATTACTAACTATGCCTTTATAGGTATTGGTTCGGACATAGGTTATTTAGTTAAATTCAGGGCTATCTTAAACAGATATTTCTAGTTAGCGCCTAAGGATTATATCTTTCTTAGAGGGGGGGTAAAGACTATTAAATAGGTCTAAGAGCTGTTAAATCATTAATTCTAAACATTTAAGTTTAGTCTTTATTAGATTTTTAGCTGTAATGCAATAAAACTTTATCTTTTAAAATCATATTTAGTAGAATTTTTGATTTTCTTTGGTCTTAAAGTTTTCCTTTATCTGCTTGGTCATTATATCGAATAAAATGAGTCTTCTACTAAATTTCTTAAGGTAATACTTATAGGCATTGCCTATAAGCATTATTAATAGTGTAAACGGGTATAACTTAGGTAAAATTCCTTATACTATATAGATATCCTTAAAGATTAGGACTTTAGGATACATAAAGTCAAAAAGTGCTTCAGAATACTTATTTTCCTTGTTATAAACTCTAGCAAGAGAGTTTAAGGCTTTTCGGTCTATATTAGTGATTTCCTTTAATATAGTTTGTTATTTTAGGGGAGAGGGGATTATTATTTTTATTGTTATTTCTTTAGTAGAAGGGTTAGAAGGGTTAGGGGGAGGTAAGGTTATTATTAACATTGACGTATTAATAGTGTTGTTTCCTGTTAGGAGCTTTCCATTAGGAAAGAAAACAGAATTATCCATACTGACTAAATTAGCGAGTATATAGTTGATTGGTCTTTGCAATCCTTCTTATGTGTTAATTCCTCGATCTTAAAGAATATTTCAAAGTACTTGTCGGACCTTAGGGGTAATCTTCTTAAAAATATTAGCATTCTATCCTTTAAAGTCTTCTTAGTATGTGAACAGAAACCTAGTACCTTACTAGTTACTAGATTTATACTAGTTAACATAGTAGGCAAATTTGTTATAGAGTTCGGAAGTTATAGCTTTTTTAGGGTTAATTTATTCATTAGCTTTAGCCTATTTCTCTGTAAAGTAGTTAGAATACTTTTAGAGTTTTACAGGAAGGGAGTCTTAAATAGGTTAATTAGCTCTAGTAGTAGAAATTAAAGCTATTTTTAGTGTTTTCTCTGTAATAAACAGTAAAGAAAATACTTTAATTATAGACTAGTAGTAAGTCAATAATAAGGGGTAAATTCTATAAAGAAACTTTCTTAATAATTATAGACAAGTAGCAAAAGTTAATAATAATAGAAAAAGTTACTTTTAGGTAGCATAAACAACGGATTTTGCGTAATTAAGTGAATAAGTGCATTATATTAAAAGTTCGTCTCTTCTGTTAATTCCTAGCTAATCTGTGGTTATAATAACCACTAATTAGTGCTGGTTTAACAGGGTGTAATTACTATAGCAATAACAGGGGGGGTAATAAAGGTCTGATTTCTATATTCTTGTAATTATCTAAAGGGAAAAGAGGGGGACGATGCAGAAGTGTGGTATTATGGCCACAGTACTGCCCTAGGTCACATAACATAGTAATCCAGCTAATTAGGGCATGTGCATTGTGTGTATGACCTACAATTCCCGGTTACTATTGTGTATCCCTTCCATCCTTAAGACGAGCGATTCCAACAATTTCTTTTTTAGCTTTTCTAGAAGTTAGTATCCTTTATATAGTTATAAGTACACTATATCTCTAATATTAATATTTACTAGGTTATATTAGAAGTTATATTTAATCTTAAATAGTATAGTAATAGTAGTTATTATAAGTTAAGCCTTTTTTTAATAAAGCTTATAAAGTGCCTCTAAGTTCTCTTTCCCTAGCTATAAGTTAGAAATTACTTACTTTAAAAGAAAGTTAATAAGGTTTAGCAGTTTAAGCCTATATAATAACTTATTAGGTAACTAGTTAATTATAATAACTACTATATTATTAAGATAGTACTATAATACTAGAAGGATTAATACCTATAGTACTATTAGATTTATTATAGTATAATAGTAAATAGCTATTATTACTATTTAATTCTTCTATTTAGCTACTACATTTATTTACAGGTAATAGGTAGTTGTTATTAGGAATTTAACTCCTAGCTTAGTAAATATTACCTACTAAACAACTTATAAAGGTTAGTGGAAAGGACCAACACCGCGGACACGACGCGGTATCACGCCTAAAACAAAAAAGAAGCACGGAATCGGATTCCTCATTATCAAATACCCCCCCTAGTAATGGCGCATTGCGCAAGGGGAGTAAGCAGCGCAAGGGGTGCAATAATTAACGAATTTTCACGTGGATCCGTAACTGATAAAGGACAAGGCATTACCTAGGAAGAAATACAATATTAAGGAGAGAATCCTGGAGTAATAGCAGTACAGGAAAAACTAAAGAATAAAATAAAATCACTAAAGGAGTTAATAATAAAAGTTATCCTAAAGGCAGAAATAACAGAAGTATAGGCTTTTATCAGGACCTTTACATAAGTTACTATAGATATAGGAGGGGAGATAGCCTAAGCAAAGACTGGCACAGGAGATCTACAGGCGTTAATTATAAAAGCGGTTAACAGCAAAGTTAAAACCATGGTTAAGAAGGCGGTTAAGGAGGCGATAGAGGCCGTCCCTAGGACTAGATTAACAGTTAAGGGGACTTAGGCGATTATTATAGCTCATAGAGTCACGGGGCAGAATATAATAATACCTTTAGCCTAAACGGAGGGTATGGCGATACCGGCCCGCCATTACCGGAAAGTAATAGTAAAGGGAAACACTATTAGTAAGGCAGTTAGGAACAGATTACTAGGAGAGATTATAAAGGCAGTAAACAGCGCTATTAGCGTAAAGGAGGCAATAGCAGCACGCAGGCTGCAGAGTAGAGACATAGTTATTATATTTACTAAGGCAGGGAGGAAATAAAAGGAAAACACGGCCTAGGTAAGAGTTGCCTTTGGACCTACGGCGGAAGTAAACAGGAAGATGTTCAGTGTGATTATTAAGGGATTCCTAACATAATTAACGAACCACGTTGCGATTAAGGATATAAGGAAAAACATTAAAAAGGAGAATAGTCTAAATATAGCGAAGATAATAGTGCGGAAGCTAAAGGGAACAGCAACGAGGGCACCACTAGTGGTTAGCGTTAAGGGCACTGAGGCAGCAAACCGCCTATACCATAGGGAAATAGTATACCAAGCAGAGATTTTCGACGCCGAGCTATATAACAAGATGGTCCACCTAAAGTAATATTATAATTACTATAAGATTAAATACATTGCTAGGCACTATAAGGAGGAAGCAAGATGCAGCAGGTATGCTGCTAGAAAACACCCTAAGGGAGAGAGGACTTGCCCGACGTTAACAGGCGAGGTACGGGAGAGATGCCCAAATTGCGCAGGGGCACATCTAGCATAGTCTTGGCTATGCTTAGTAAGCAATAATAGGTGGCAATAGGCCTAGGAGGCTTACGCTATAAGGCCGCTGTTCTTCTGCGACCATCGGTCAGAGGCCGTAACAGCTACTATAGGCAAGGGTTATTATAGAGAAGAGACCGGGGGATTAACAGAAAGGCAGCTAAGAGGAAGGAGCATATAACTAAGGGGCCTTTTTATAAGACAAACATATAAACTATAATTAGGACGGCAGAGACTGGCAGAGAAAGGCATAATACTAGCCTTCCTATAACCAATAAGAGAGCAGAACAATACCGGAGCCAGCCCAACCAGGGTGCTCTAAAGCACATAATAAAGTACATGATTAAGGTTATATACTGGAATATACAGAAGAAAAGTAATCTAGTACATCTGGCGTTAGGGCATGACATTAGCCCTAAGGTAATAGCCATCCAGGAACCAGAAGGCTATAACAGTATACCGCTAAATCTATCTTAGGGGCACTATACATTAGCAACATATAGTAGAAGAACAGCGATTTATATATACCAGAAGGTCAAGGCAGGGCTTTAGACTATAGGGAGGGGGGAGGATTAGTGCAATGTTAAGCTATATAGAGTAGAGGTATATAACATATATTCCCTGGCTTATAAAAGGGGGTGGCAGATGCCTCTACAACACTTTGCCGATACCCAGGCAAAGGGCCAGAGTGTGTTTATAGGGGACTTCAACTAACATCACCCCTTATGGGACAGATTCGGCTAAACATCTCCGGGGCATAATAAGATGTTGGAATTTATAACAAGGTAGCAACTCGGCCTAGCTACGCCGTTTAGGGAAGTAATAAGGAGAGAACATGGCAGTAGGGACAGCACTATTAACCATGCGTGGACTACCCATGACGTTAGTGTCGAATTCATTAGGCTAGTAGAAATCGCCGGATCTGACCATATGCCCTAGCTTATTAGCATTAGGACAAACAAGGAATTAAGCAACAGCCCAGGGTTAGTCCGGGGTTAGAGGACAGCGGATGAGAACCTTATTATGGCAGAGGCTTTAAACAGGCTTAAAAAGAAGGGGTTAGAGCTTCCGCTATACAACTGGCAAGAAATCAATAACTATGCGCAGTGGCTTACCTAATAGCTCACAGAGATAGCCAATATAGCAGCACCTAAGCGACCTTAAGAGCGTAGTAAACCACAGCCTTAGTGGAATAAAAGGGTAAGGAACGCGACAGTAGAGGCAAGATGTGCTAATAGGCGGTGGCGGCAACAACGGACATAGGAAGCGTGGCAGGCCTTAACGGAAGCTATAAAAAAACAGGATTATATTATCTTAGAGGAGAAGAGAAGTAGCTGGCAATAGGCAGTTAGCAAGTTATCCAGGTCTAAAGGGAGTCTTTAGACCCTAGAGCGTTAGGCCCGGCTATGGAGTAGACTTCCTCCTAAAAGGCAACAGGTCCTACCACTAACCCGGCCAGGAGACAACGGCAGGGAGGAGATAGTGGAGGTTACACACGAGGGCAAGGCGAGGGCATTTGCAGAGAGGTTCTTCCCTCTATCTGCGGCTAGGGCTCTAGGTCT
Organism: Aciculosporium take MAFF-241224; assembly: GCA_000222935.2. Lineage (NCBI taxonomy): Eukaryota > Fungi > Ascomycota > Sordariomycetes > Hypocreales > Clavicipitaceae > Aciculosporium > Aciculosporium take. Next base: position 80,273 of record AFQZ01000072.1, read on the forward strand.
GGAGGCAGAGGAGGGGACAAGATACTGTAATAATAATTAGGCAGTTTCCGTGTTTATAAAGGAGGAAATTAAAGAGGTTATAAAGAATACGGCAAGTTAGAAAGCCCTAGGACCGGACAAGCTGCCAACGGGTTTCCTTAAGCTATGCGGAGCGGCCCTAATATTGTGTTTAACACGCCTTGCGAATGCTTGCTGCGGCTTGGGATATCATCCGGCCTCCTTCCAACAAGCAAAGGTAGTAGTTCTATGCAAACCTAGGAAGTCCCCTAAGGAGTTAGGCAGACCGGGGGGGTGGAGGCTAATATTACTGTTAAACACAATGGGTAAAGTGATTAAGGGAGCTATTATAAGGATGATCACTATTGCAGCAGAGGAAGGCTATATACTACTAGACATACAGATAGGCAACAGGGCTGGCAGATTAATAGAGATAGCACTAAGCACGCTAAAAGAGGTTGTAAGAACGGCGTGGCATTACCAGGGAATAGCATCATTACTGCAGCTAGATATTACCAGGGCGTTCAACACCGTTAGCCATAAATGATTAATCCGCACTATAAAGGAGTTAGGACTGCCAGGGTAGATGGCCAGATAGGCACAGGGCTTTACGTCAGAAAGGAGAGCATAATTAGCGTTTAACAGACGTATTACTAAGGAAATCCAAGTCACTACAGGGGTTCCGCAAGGGTCGCCGGCGTCTCCTATCCTCTTCCTGCTCTATATCACGCCACTATATCAAAGACTAGCAGCAGCGGAATCAACATTAACATTGGGGTTCTTAGATAATATAAACATTATAGTATATAGAAAAACGGCAGAGGAGACAAAAGTACAACTAAAAAGAGCCTAGAGAATATATAAGGAATGGTTAAAGGAGTATAAGCTAAGGTTTAACCCAGGAAAGAGCAAGCTAATGCACTTTATAAGAAAGAGGCAGGCAATTACAACAACGATCCGACTTAGCAGAGCAATAATACAACCGACACAATCAGCGCAATTCCTAGGGGTTTGGATTCACTAGAAGCTTCGTTGGTTAACCTATATAGAGAAGGTGAATGCCAAATTGTTACAGCAGAAATTAGCGCTCACGGCGCTGGCTGCGTTTACGTGGGGATGCCGACTAAAGTGTGCAAGATCCCTTTATACATAGGTAATACAAAGCATAATAGCCTATAGAGCTGGGATATACCACACCCGCAGCAAGCTAAAAGGGGTAGCACGGGGGGTAGCAAAGGCATTTATAAGGGAACAGAACAAATGCTTAAGGCAGGTTATAGGGGCATATAAGGCAATGCTAGTAACACTCTTAGAGACAGAAGCAGCAGTGCCGCTAGTGGATCTGTACCTTAATTACGTTAAACAACGATTCCACTAAAGACTTAAGGATAGTGGCATGGGCAAGAAGATACAGCAGGCCTGTAATTTAATAGCATTACAGCTACAACGCCAAGGAAGAGGCTGCCGATGTAATCGCTATAAGGCGTTTCCTGATGCCCCCCCCCCCCTCCCTGGCAGCCTTACAGCTAGACAGGAATTAGAGAGAGAGTGGGAAAAACAGTGGATCCGGCAGAGGCATAAGGCTTGGGTGAGAAGAGAACGGGCAAAAGCAACAGCAGCAGATGAGGAACCTAACTTTAAGAGCATAAAAAAGATAGCAAAGCTCTATAATAGCCTGCTTAAGTATAAATCTGCGGCCCTAGTTTAGCTTTAAACGGAAAAAATAAGGCTGAATGCCTTTCTCTATAACAGACAGGTGCCCGAGGTAACTTTACTAATATGCTAATGCTAGGGAGGAGACGAGGATATCTACCACCTTATCCTGTTATGCCTAGAATATAACCATTTAAGACTGATTCTAGCAGTGCCTGTAATAAGAGATCCGCGGGAACTTAAGGCGGCGCTTAACAACAAGAAGCTAGCACTAAATATCATGAAGTGGGTGCTTTTAACTAGGCGACTTCAGCAGTACAGGTTGGCGGAGGAGCTTAGTAAGGCGTAGTAGATACGTAATGACAAGGCTAAGAAAGGGACCAGAGGCAACAGAAACAACAGGATAGAGGAGGAAGAGCCGGACTAGGAGGGGAGGTGCTTATAGGGGGTTTTTACTAACATACTAACCTTTTATATAAAGCACAACCACACTTCTGTTATTGTCTGCAGTTCCGGGGAACTGGCAGATATCTTATACTAATGGTTGGAAACAATAAAGACTCTATATCAGAGGCTTAGCGGGAGCTATATAGAAGAATATGGGTTTTCTCCCCTATCTTAGGGTTTTTCCTATATTAAGAAGTTAGTTGATGAACTAGTTAGTGGCTCTAGCTACCTAGCGTACATGAATATATATATAATATTACCTACTAAACCTTAAAAATAAATTTAGGGTCCCTATTATTAACTATTTACCTTAGTAGTCCCTAGTTTATAATATATGAAGCTTAAAAAAGCAGTTTTACCTATATAAATACTAAATACATTATATTCCCTAAAATTAAAAGGGTTCTCTTACTAAATAAATAGTTTACTAGGTAAAGGGAATTATACTTTAAGTATCCTTTTATAGCCTATATAGTATTTACTAAGTCCACCTCTGGTATAATAGTAATAAAGTCTAGAGAAATCATGTAAAATAGCATTAGCTTTAACTATAAAGGTCTTATTCTCTAGTTGCTCTATCCCTTAAGATAGAGTTCTCCTAATAAGTTATATAATATACTATATACTCCTAGATTTACTTAGATATCTTTAGGAAATAAATACTATATAAACCTTTTATTATTCTACTAATTCTAAAGTAGTAATAGTTATTATATATAGCTCTTAATATGGTTTTAAGATTGCTGCTTAAAATATATAGTTATTTAAACCCTTCTTTATCCTTATAATATAGTAGGCCCTTATTTATAAGGTCCTAGCTATAAAGTAGAATTTATAATTAGTTCTGTCCTTACTTTAGCTACTTTTACTAGAAATCCTTAAAACTCTTAATTATTTAATAATATTATAAGTTAAATTTATACCCTTTTAATATCTTCTTTTTTAATAAGTTATCTAATATAGCCACTACCTAATAGTTTTAATAAAAGTATATATAGGTATTTAATTTATTATATATACTATAGTTTACTACCTTTTAGTAGCTAATATCTACTAAAAGTTATAATAAGGCATTAGGTATAATGTTAAGGACTCCTAGCATATAGGTTACCTATAATTTAAACTATAACAAATAATTTGCTTCCTTAGCTAATTTTAGGTTAGCCTTATTAAGGTTTATTATAGCTAATAAGGTATATTTAATAATTCCTTTAGTAGGTATATAGTTAGTTAGGATATTAACTAAATAACAGTTAAATTAAGCTATTTTTCGCAGTTTTTATATTACTTATATAATTATAGCTACCTTTACCTTAGTTAATCTATACTACTTCTTAGCTATAAATATTAAATAAAAGAGAAAAAGAATTAGGTAAAGTTTTATAGCTATAATATCCTTACTAGGTATACTTTTTCTATTCTACTCCTTATATAATTAGAAAGTATATAAACTAAAACCTTCCTTATAAGCATTATTTATGTACGCTAGGTAGCTAGAGTCACTATCTAGTTCATCGACTAACTTCTTAATATAGGAAAAACCCTAAAATAGGGGAGAAAACCCATATTCTTCTATATAGCTCCTGCTAAGCCTTTAATATAAAGTCTTTATTATTTTTAACTATTAGTATAAGATATCTGCTAGTTCCCCCGGAACTACAGATAATAACAGAAGTGTGGTTATGCTTTATATAAAAGGTTAGTATATTAGTAGAAACCCCCTATAAGCACCTCCCCTTCTAATCTAGCTCTTTCTCTTTTATTCTATTATTTCTATTACCTTTAGTCCCTTTCTTAACCTTAATATTATATATTTACTATGCCTTATAAAGCTCTTCTGCTAACCTATACTACTAAAGTTACCTAGTTAAGAGCACCTACTTTATAATATTTAGTGCTAGCTTCTTATTATTAAGTGCTGCCCTAAGCTCCTATAGGTCTCTTATTATAGGTACTGCTAAGATCAGCCTTAGATAATTATATTCTAAGTATAAAAGGATAAAGTAGTAGATATCCTTATCTCCTCCCTAGTATTAATATATTAGTAATATTACCATAGGTACCTATTTATTATAAAAAAAGGCATTTAGCCCTATTTTCTCTATTTAAAGCTATACTAAGGCTATAGATTTATGCTTTAGCAAGCTATTATAAAGCCTTACTATCTTTTTTATACTCTTAAAGTTAGGTTCCTTATCTGCTACTATTATTTTTGCCTATTCTCTTTTTACTTAAGCCTTATATCTTTATTATATTTATTATTTTTCCTACTTTCTCTCTAATTCTTATTTAGCTATAAGGCTACTAGAAAGGGGGGGGGGGGCATTAGAAAACGCCTTATAGTCATTATATTAGTAGCTTCTTCCTTAGTATTATAGCTATAATGCTATTAAATTATATGCCTGTTATATTTTCTTACTTATACTATTATCCTTAAGTCTTTAATAAAATTATTACTTAATGTAATTAAGGTATAAATCCACTAGCAGTACTACTGCTTTTATCTTTAAGAGTATTACTAGTATTGCTTTATATACCCCTATAACCCGCCTTAAGCATTTATTTTATTCCCTTATAAATACCTTTACTATCCCTTATACTACCCCTTTTAACTTATTATAGGTATAGTATATCCTAGCTTTATAAGCTATTATGCTTCTTATTACCTATATATAAAGGGATCTTACATACTCTAGTTAGTATCCCTATATAAATATAGCTAGTACTATAAGTACTAACTTCTACTATAATAATTTAGCATTTACCTTCTTTATATAAGTTAACTAATAAAGCTTCTAATAAATCTAAACCCTTAGAAATTATGCTAATTATATTAGTTATATTATTATTCTTTTAAGTTGGATTATTATTATAATTACCTGCCTCTTTCTTATAAAGTATAATAGCTTGCTCTTCCTTAGGTTAAACCTTAGCTTATACTCCTTTAACTACTTTTTATATATTTTTTAGGCTCTTTTTAGTTATATTTTAGTCTCCTTTCCTATTTTTTTATATATTATAATATTTATATTATCTAAGAACCCTAATATTAATATTAATTCTACTGCTACTAGTTTTTAATATAGTAGTATAATATAAAGTAGAAAGAGAATAAGAGATACTAGTAACCCTTATAAAACCCCTATAGTAACTTAGATTTCCTTAGTAATATACCTATTAAATGCTAGTTATACTCTTCTTTTTAATATAAAGCCCTGTGCCTATTTAGCTATTTACCCTAGTAGTCCTAACTCCTTTATAATACAGATTAGCCGTTTATAGCTAATAGTATTAAACGCCCTAGTAATATCTAGCTCTAATAATAATACTATCCCCTAGTAATACTATGCTATTTTTATAATCTCTTTTAGTATGCTTAGTACTACCTTTATTAACCTACTAGCCCTATTGCCTATTTATATGTTTAGTAGTATATAGCCTTTCTTTGCTATAGTAGTAATTCTCCTTATAATAGCTCTCTTAATTACTTTTCCTAGCATATTTAATAGTAATATTAGCCTTTACCCCCCTAGTCTGCCTAACTCCTTAGGGGTTTTCCTAGGTTTATATAAAACTACTACCTTTACTTACTAAAAGAAGGCTAGATAGTGTTCTAAACTATAGTATATATTTATAAGTCGTATTAAATATAATACTAGGGCTGCTTTATATAGCTTAAGAAAACCTATTAGTAGCTTATCTAGCCCTAAGGCTTTTTAACTTACTATATTCTTTATAACTTCTTTAATTTCCTTCTTTATAAACATAAGAACTACCTAATTATTACTATAGTATCTTATCTCTGCCTTTATCTTTAAACCTAGAGCGCTAGCTATAAATAAAGAAAAAAACCTCTTTATAAATGCCTTTACCTTACCCTTATATATAACCTTTACTACCTTTTCCTTACTATTATTCCCTAGCTAAGTTAGTAGTAAGACCTGTTATATCTTAAGAGAAAGTCTACTTTATAGCTAGGCCTAGCGCTCAAGGTCTAGAGGCTCTCTTTTAACCTAAATAACTTACTAACTACCTATTACTAACTGCTTTTTTTCTCCTTTAAGATAATATAATTCTGTTTTTCTATTACTTCTGTTAAGGCCTGCTATAATTTCTATATTTATTATTACTACCATTACCTATTAGCATATCTTGCTTCTACTATTATATTTTTTACTCTTTTATTTTACTAAGGCTATAGTTTATTACACTCTTAAGGTTATTTAGGTGCTACTATATTAGCTATTTTTATAAGCTATTAAGTAAGCTATTACGCATAGTTATTAATTTCCTACTAGTTATATAGTAAGAGCTCTAATCCCTCCTTTCTAAGTCTGTTTAAAGCCTTTACTATAATAAGGTTCTTATTTACTATCCTTTAACCCTAGACTAACCCTAGGCTATTACTTAATTTCTTATTTATCTTAATGCTAATAAGCTAAGGCATATAGTTAGATCTAGTGATTTTTACTAGCCTAATAAATTTAATACTAATATTATAAGTAGACAATATATAGTTAATAGTACTATCCCTGCTGCTATATTCTCTCCTTATTACTTCCCTAAATAGTATAGCTAGGCTAAGTTACTACCTTATTATAAATTTTAATATCTTATTATACCCCTAAGAGGTTTAGCTAAATCTATTCTATAAGGGGTAATATTAGTTAAAGTCCCTTATAAATATACTCTAGCCCTTTACCTAGGTATTCGTAAAGTATTATAAAGGCATCTACTACTCTTTTTTATAAGCTAGAAAATAAATATTATATACCTTTACTTTATATAGCTTAATACCATACTAATTCTCCTCTTTCTTTATAGTCTAAAGTTTTATCTTAACCTTTTAATATATATAAATTACTATTCTTTTATTATATATTACTAATATATAATACTCTTAAGATAGATTTAGTAGTATACTATTATAATCTCCTGGTTTCTAGATAGCTATTACCTTAGGGCTAATACTATGCCCTAATACTAAATATACTAAATTACTTTTCTTTTATATATTTTAGTATATAACCTTAATTATATACTTTATTATATGCTTTAAAGCACCCTAGTTAGGCTAGCTTTAGTATTATTTTGCTCTTTTATTAGTTATAAAAAGGCTAGTATTATGCCTTTCTCTACTAGTCTTTACTATTCTAATTATAGCTTATAGATTTATTTTATAAATAGGCCCCTTAGTTATATACTCCTTCCTCTTAGCTATCCCTTTATTAGTCCCTTAGTTTCTTCTTCCTAATAACCCTTACCTATAGTAGCTATTATAACCTTTAACTAATAGCTATAGAAAAATAGCAGCCTTATAATATAAGCCTCCCTAGCCTGCTACTATTTATTATTACTTACTAAATATAGCTAAGACTATACTAAATATACCCCTATATAATTTAAATATCTCTTCTATATCTTGCCTATTAATATTAAGTAAGTTCTCTTTTTCTTAAGGTATTTTCTAATAATATACCTATTATATCTTACTTTCTCTTTATAGTACCTAGTAATATATCTAATCTTATAATAGTTATAATATTGCTTTAAGTAGATTATTTTATTATATAGCTTAGTATTAAAAATCTCTACTTAGTATACTATTCCCTTATAGTATAGGCAGTTTACTGCCTTAGTGCTCTTAATACTAACTACTAATAGTACCTTTATTATTATTTCCTTTAGCTTTTATATTATTATCTTTACTATATTTAAATTATTCTCCTTTTTAATATTCTTCCTTATATTCCTAGTTATAATATGGTTTATTAATTATATTAAAAATCCCTTAATAATTATACTAAATATCTTTTTATTTACTTTTACCTTAGGTTTAAAGGTAACTCTTACTTAGGCTATATTTTCCTTTTATTTTCTCCTTACTTTAGTAAATATAATAACTATATTTCTACTTTATAGTTAGTATACTACTATTACTTTCTTTATATTAATAGTACTATTTACTACCTTTATAATATCCCTTAGTAATTTATTTCTAACTACCTTATTAATAGTGTTTTCTTTTACTATTACTTCCTAGTAATAGTAGGCTAGTATTGCTATACCTTTTATTTAAGCTAAAGGGATTATTATATTTTACTTTATAACTTTATAAACTATAATAATTACTTAAGTCCTTTTAACTACTATTTTAATTCTAAGAATAGCCTTTATTACCTCCTTAACTGCCATTTTAACTATAGTTTTTACCTTATTATTAACTACTTTTATAATTAAAGCTTATAAGCTTTTTATACTAGTTTTTATTTAGGCTATCTCCCTGCCTATATTTATAGTTATTTATATAATAAATCTAATAAAAGCTTATACTTTTATTATTTTTACCTTTAAAATAACTTTTATTATTAATTCCTTTAGTAATTTTATTTTATTTTATAATTTTTTTTATGCTACTATTACTCTAAAATTCTCTTTTTAATACTATATTTCTTCCAAGTAGTACCTTATCCTTTATTAATTATATATTTATATAAAAATTTATTAATTATTATACCCCTTATGCTGCTTACTTTCCTTATATAATATACTATTACTAGAGGGAGTAATTAATAATAAGGAATCCGATTCTGTGCTTCTTTTTCGTTTTAGGCGTAATACCGCGTCGTATCCGCGGTGTCGGCTCTTTAGAATATAGTATTTATTTCCTTATAAGCATTAATTTTAAAGAATAATAATTACTTTAAATTATAATGCTATAGTAGTATTTTCTTATAAAACATGGTTTTTAGTGCTTTAAAAGCTACTTCCTTATCTTTTATAAGAATAAAGGATTTTTCTTATACCTTTCTCTTATATACCTACTTTAAAGCTCTTACTAGTAATTTATTATGTTTATAAAGTTTATATATAAGTGCTATCTTTTAAGTCTTTAATAGTTAGATTTATAAGTTAAACTAAGGGATTCCTGCTCTAAGGAATCCTACTATACTAATAAAGGTTTCTAAGGTTAATAAATTATAAGGAATTTCTATTTACTAGAACGACTTAATCCTATTGTTTGTGTTAATAATTCCATTAGTATTAACTATAAATCCAAGAAGTTAGATTAAATAATATCTAATAAAAGACTTAGTTACTATAATATATACCTTATTTTCCTTTAAGACCTTTAAGACTATCTTAAGGTATTTAATATAATCCTTAATGGTATTAGAAAAAACAATAATATTATTAATATAAACATAAACAAAACTTTATTATAGTTAGAAAATGCAGTCTATAAATTATTATATAAAAGCTAGTAAGTTCTTATACTTTATTAATATAACTTATAATGCTTTTAGCCCTCTTTTAAAGATTACTACTATATAATTCTAGTATTTCTCTTATACTAAAAGCTAGTATAAAAATCCTATTATATTAAAAATTAATTTCTACTCTTTACTATAAGTATTTTATATAATATTACCTTAGTCTAGCAATAAATATATATCTAGCATAGTAATATTATTAAGAGGCCTAGTATTTATAATAACTTAACCTTTCTTAGTCTTCTTTATATCTCTTTAAATAATAAAGCTAGGGCAGGCCACTAGTGCTAGTTTTATTAACTAAAACATCCAGCTTACTAGGTATATAGTATTATAAACTTTAGTAAATTTCTCCTAATCTTTATGCTTAAGAGGGTACTTTCTTTCTAGCTTAACCTAGTTCTACTAGCTATTAATAAAGTTAACTCTTATCTTATCTTTTTTTAGTATTAGTACTACTCCTTTATTATAATAAATATCATACTTATTAGTTAGATTCTATAACTTAGTAGCTGCTTTTAGGTTTGTCGGAATCGCTTGTATGGATGATGGAAGGAATACGCCGCATTAACTAGGAATTATAAGTCGTACGCAGAATGCACGCACCCTAATGGGCTGGATTATAGGTTATATAACCTAGGAGCTGTACTATGGCTATAACACCACACCTCTGCATTATAGCCTGCTTCTTCCCCTCTTACAGACATAGATAAATTAATTATTAAACCCCCCCCTATATTTATGCTGTAGCATACTTATAACCTGAGCGTTACTAACACTAATTAGTGGTTGCTAATAACCACAGATTTGCTAGGTTATACCTAGAAGAGACTTGTCTAAACGCTTTTACTTACATAACTATAAGAAATTCTAATATTATGCTAACTAAAGGATTATTTCTTTAAATCGTTAACTATTAAATTATCTACAATTATAAGAAGACTTAACTCTTATAAATCTTCTCCCTTATTATTAACTATTACTTATCTATAATTAAAACCAGATCTTTACTGTTATTCACAGAGAATCAACCAATGCTAACCGCTTTAATTAGCACTAAATACAAAGCTTAACCCAAAAACACTAAAATATCATTAAGCTAAGGAAAAATAAATGATTTTAATAAACAACTTCAAAAGGATATCTATAGAAGAGAACTTCTAAAGAGCACCCTACCCTGAAAACTTCATAAGCACTATCTAATTCTATCCTTTAATTAGACTAAGTTAGTTAATAACATTAATATTAATATAGCTACTAAACAATAGATTAATAACCATATTGTATATACAATTAACTACTACATTCTTAACAAAAGAAAAGGGCGTAATTTCCTTATTAACTTCTAGCTAGATTATAAAAATTAAATAAAGGATACTTTTAATAAGATTAATAATAACCTTAAGTATACCCTTTGTGATTACCTTAATAATAATACTGTTAAAACAGCTAGAGAATTGAGATTATACGTCTCTAAAGATCTTATTAATATCTTAAACATTAACCCTAACACAGAATACAAACCTTTACCAGAAAAAGCAACTAGGAAAAGAGAAGAGATTTAACAACTTAAACTTTCTAATAATAAGGACTTTAATAATAAAGATTTTCATTTAACTAAAGACCCTCCCCTAAAACCACAAACCCTAACCAGAACACTTTCTAATAGTAATCAAAAAGTCCTTAATACTCTTAATAGACTTTACTAAAAAAAAGAATAATATTCTAGAGAAGTATATGACTTTATTAACAAGAAGTTACTACATTTTAAAGAGAAATATTCTTAAGCAGGAGTTTCTCCCTTACTTTACCTAAAAGCCTTCCCTATTATGCTTTAAGGTAAAGCTTATATATACTTCCTTAAATACTTTAAAGCAAAGACAATCCCATTTAAGGAGATAACTTAGAATATTAGGAATCACTTTAAAACACCTAAGAATAAGAGCTTTTATAAAACATAATTTACTAATTTATGCCTTTACTATATTATTATAGAACATCTAATAAAGAACAAGTTAAAATGCCTAGAAATCCTTCTTAACCGACTTATAAAGATATTTAATAGCCTTTATAACCCTCTTAAGCAAGATACAATTCTTCTTTATTAAGTACAGCAAGCAATAGAAAATGACAACGATTTCTATAATGCGAAATTCAGGAATATGCCAACCTTTAAAAGATTTATTAGTGATCTTTAAAATTACCTCTTAGTAATGGATATACTACCAACCTTTATAAGTCAGTTACTAACAACTACTAACAATAATCTAAATGCCCTTATCGCTTAGTCTATAAACTAAAACACCGACACAGTAATGTTTACAGACTAACGCTATTTATAAGCTATATATTATAAAAAACCTTAAGCTAGAGCAAGCTTAAAGAAATGCTTTATCTACTGTAAAGAAAGATGCTAGTTAACTAACTATCCTGCCTCTAAGCAAAAGAAAGCAAAAGTAACTTAGTAAAATAACAGAAAACACTAAAAACCACCCTCTAAACGCCAATACCATGCATTTCTATAGGCCTATGAAGGTGAAATAGCCCAACTTACTGCTACTAATAATAGCAGTGAGGACAAATATAAAAAAGCCGCTTAAAACGCCGCTTTTCTTACTACTAATAAAAAAGAGAAACCAGATAATAAAGAGGCTTGTAATACTCTCTCCTTTACAATATTCTTTACATAAGCACTAAATCCCCTACTCTTTTCCTAATTAACCATAAACTTCTTACAGGATAATACTTTTAAACATGCCTTATTTCTTAAAGACCCTTATAACTATAATACTAATAAACAACCTTAACAACATATGTATCTTATAGATACGAGATATATAGTAGATACATTTCACGGTATACTCCCGGATACAGGAGCATTAGGAATTTCAACTGCTAGCCAAGGCTAAGTCAATGCTCTAATGAAAATTATAAAGAACCTTATAATTAAGCATTCTTCTAACTAAAGAACCATTAACTTTAGAGCCAGTACTATGACTTTAACTGGTATTTTAAAGCTTCTAATGATTTTCAGTATAATATCTTTTTATATGCTTAATAGTGCTATACTGTTTTTATATTCTATTATAAATATAAATAAAATAGGTGTTAAACTTAATAATCTTAAGAATCTTCTAATCTAAGGAGATAAAAAAGTACCTATTATTAGGAAATAGGGATATCCTTAGTAGACAGCCAGTTCTTAAGAACCTGCTATCTTTATGCTTTCTAAAGCCAAAATCTATTAACTTTATTGCCGATTTAGTTATCCGTTAATCGACTGATTAAATAACCTTCTCGCTAGGGCTGGTAAAGAATTTAATAAGGCTAATATAAGGAAACTCATGTATGCTTACCATTAATACCAAATAAACGCAAAAGCTCTAAGTAGATTTAAATTCACTCTTAAAGACAATATTAAATTTAACTATAAGGTCCTTGTTAATATTATGCAAATTAACAAGAAGCCGGTCCTATATGTTATAGATTTAGCAATATTATTTTAAGCTGCCTGCTTTCTTAGACCCTAATAACAGAAAGCTTAAGATATCTAGAATACCCTTAAAAAGTGCTAGATTAACACATATCTTAGACCCCTAGACTGGATAGTCCATAATGCCAGAAGAAACTTCACTTCTAGCGAATTTAGGTATTTAGCTTGACTATTATTAATTAATATTAATAAAGTCCCTGTTAAGGCTTATAACAGTATTAGAAAACTTAAGCGATATTATGCCTCTCTTTGCAAAGCATATAATATTATTAAGACTAAAGCTAACGGTCTTCTCTTAAAAGAGCAAATACTTTAAATAGCTATTAAAGCAGTCAATGACTCTGCTGGTCTAAATAGTCTTATTCCTACCCTCTTAGTCTTTAGAACCTATCTAAGGATAATAAACAATTCCCCCCTAAGTTTTATAATTGCCTAAAGAGCTAAGATACTTTAAAAAGCAATAGATAAAGCAAGATATAGTCTTATAAGGCGCTAAGTCTATAATGCTCTTAATATCCGTAATAAACTAATAACCCTGCCTATATACACTCTTCCTTTAAATTCTAATATATAAGTTTATTATAAAAAAGGCAGATAGACTAGCCCCTATAAGCTTTTCTTAATAAAAGGAGAGACTTGTATTATTAAGATGCCTTATAGCCCTATGAAGTTTTAGTCTATGGTTATTAAACCATATATAACCTTACTAGAGGTAAAATCTTCTTATAAGAAAGACCTGGTTTAAGATAATAAACCCTTAAGTTTCTAAGGAGGGCAAGGGCATGGCCTAAACAACTAAGGGCAAGAAGACGCTAAAATTGACGAAACTCACGAGAATCCAACTAACAAAGCAATAATTCCGCTATGAAGAGAACGTGAAAGACCCCGGAAAAACCCTTAAGCAGAGGCTTTTCTTACTAAGAAAGAAAAAGCCGACTTTTAGCTTGTGATTAACCTCTACACGCAAGGAAAGATAAATACACCTAGTAAACCTTTTAAACTTTCTAATAAAGCAGAAATTAATGCTTTACTAGCTAGTAATGTGTTTAAATTCGTAAAATTCAACCCGCAAAGGCACGGAGGCAAAAGACTCTTTAGCTTGTAAATAGTAAGAGAAGTTAAAGGCAAGGCAACTAACTCCCTATACAAAAAGTCATAATGTGTTATCCAAGGCCATAGCAACTAAGAAAAAGAAGTTATTCTCACACAGTCCCTAATAATATAAAGAGCTAGTTAAAGGCTTATTATTACTCTTGCTTTATTATTAAAAAGAGAAGGCATTACGGCTTAGTAAGGGATATTACCTAAGCATATATGCAGTCACAGACAAAGCTTAATTGCATAATTCTTACAAAGCTTCCAGCATAAATTGCATACCTTTTATTGTGAGGTATAGCTAGATATAAGAAGGCACGCCTAATTATACCTAATACTATCCCACAGCAGTATTGGAAGTCTCTTACTTAATAAGCAAATA